>PVIU01022332.1:0-27757 GCA_004026605.1 Ondatra zibethicus
TTTTTTGTACCCAATACAAAAACAGCAAATCACCAATCAGTTAGTCTTTGGAAGATGAATACTCTGCCCGATGCTCAAAATTAGTTTACTGTAGCATTGGAAGAGGTTTTCCCATGTGCATTCATCTGTTTATCTGTACTCATATAAAAAGGAAATAGGGGTCTTCCCCATGACACTACTTTCCCGTTTCCCCATCACCTGATGTAACATGATAATCCAAGAAAAGAGTTCCATTTACAACTGTCGAAGATTTAATTTTGAAGCCTACTTTTTCTCTCTCTCTTCTAGTCAGTTCTTAGTTCCTATGACAAAATGCATTTTGAAAACCCCATGCCCATTGTGAGGGGCTTAGATTGAGTACTGTTAGTAATCATATATAACTTTACAGGTTGTCAAGATAATGAAACTAAGCAGAAATAACCAATCTACCTCTACTACTTGGTACCCTATATCTGGCAATCTGGTGAGGGCTAAAGTTGGTTCTATCAGGTTTAAGTGATGAGAAATTTGTTGTTTTTGAGGCAAAGTATGTAGCCACTTGCTTCTTTAGTAATAATTACAATCTTTATGCCAAATCCCAACTAAACTGTATGAGATTAAGAAATGTATCTTTTTTCTTTTAGCATGGTACTAGGGGACAGGGAAGCTAGCCAATAATACTTTTTAAGAAAATAGTTGCTATTGAATGAGGAAGTCAGGGAAAATGTTGGAAGCCCATGGATAAGTAGAAAAGGGTGAGAGTTGGAAGACTCCCCACTGGTATCAACAGGACACTGTCAGGAATCTGTACTGACTGGTGTTTCCTGCTTCACAGGCCAACATTTTAATGAGGCATAGCAATTTTACAACTTTTAAGAGTTACCTGTTTAACTCCAACTGTGTAAGATCAAGAAAGGCTGAGCCCATAAAGTCATCTTGCAGTCCAAAATCATAGTCAAATACCTAAGAGTCCAAAGAGATAAAACATTTTGAAATAATTTCAGAAAAATATTTAAATGAAACATATTATTTAAAAGAACTGGCTATCTCTTCCACCAAAACAATGTAATCTTTGGATATGCTTTTTAAAGTTTATTTGTATTCTTTGGGAAGTTAAAATTTCATAACATTCAAGTAAAATACATTTTTATTTAATATTTATTATATCATTCTATTTGTATTAGCAATAGAAGTTTAGAGAAGAGGTAACAAAATCAAATTAAATATAATGAATATTTAAAAGTATGGGAATCACAGCTTAGAATACTTTTTTATTATAATAGAGGAGATAGCATCAAGCATAGACCCAAAGTAATTTAGGATTACATTCAACAAACACATCTTCTGTTGGGGGTGGGTGGTTGGAACACAACATCAATTTGTTATTCATGTTTTAAGATAACTAAAGATAAATTATTTGATATTATAGAAAAATTTAATCTTGGCAAACAAATAAATAAGGGTGCAGATATTATGGCTACATAACTTTGTAGAAACAAAACAAAAATGATGAGTTCTGGGAGGTTGTCCTTGGTGCTGGGTTCTTTGGAGATTTACTATGTTTTCACGTACTCCCAAACTACAGTGATTCAGTTGAAGGCACAAAGCAGGAGATGGATCTTATAGTCTTCCTGTATGTCTACCAACAGAAATGTTCCAAATGGAATTGACCCCAGCAGCTTACCATCCCATTTCATTTATGTTACATTATCTTGGATTAGTGCTGTTAACAGTATTCTTTGTTGAAAAGTCCTCCAGAGACATGAGAAACAACCATTAAACAAAGATTTCTGAGTCAGATTCCATAATGGAAAAGCAATGGAATAACTCACCTTGATATACAGTGGCTCTCTAAGATGGTCAACAAGAATACAGGCCTTTTCCTCCCACACAGGATTTAGGTTCTTGTGTATAATTTTACTTCTAAAAACTTCTTTTCTTCCAATTTTAAACTTCACATATGGATCACTTGTCCCTGTTGAAGAGATTCACATCAGGCATTCCTTTCTATGGAAGTAAGATAGCTGCTCATTGGAACATCAGAAAGAGTTAAAGGGAAAAAAGTTAACTGCGTCCTATCCCAATAGAACAGGTTTTCTTCTTTAAATTTGAAGTAAGATCAAATTATCATCATTATTGTTATTACTTTATCTTCTGAGCATAATCTGTAAATGTATCCTGGCTTTTTAGAAACACAATTGTTTCCATAGTGGTGGAACTAATTTACATTCAACTAACAGTTTTTGAAGGTTCTCCTTTTCCTGCATCTTTATCAGCATGTGTTGCTATTTGTTTTCTTAATGATAGCTAGCCATTCTGGTTACAGTAAGACAGGAGATCTCACTGCAGTTTTTAATTTTCATTTCCCCAGCTGCAATGGCTAAGAATGCTGAACACTTTTATCATATATTTACCAGCCAGTTGCAGTAGAACTGTTGAGAATTTTGTATCCGTTTCATTAGCTCACCTTACGGGTTGGGCTGGTTTTGTTTGTTTGTGGTATCTGTTTTTTGGGTTCTTTACATGTATTTTGGGCATCAATTCCATTAGATATTGAGCTAGTGAAGATTTTTCTTCCCATTCTGTGGGCTGTCTCTTCATTCACTGGCTCTTTGTTCAAATTGTTCCTTTGATGTGAGCATTTTAGCATAAAGCAATCACAGTTGTCAATATTTGGTTCATTTCCTGCGCATGGAGGTTCCACAAAAACATACAGAACTTAAAGAAAAATAGAGGGTATAATATAGCCCTTACTACAGAACTATATAGAACACTTAGTAAGCTTGTTTAAAGCCCTAAAGTCAGTTCCCAGTATGAGTAATAATAACAATAAACAAAATCCTAAAACCAGAACTATCATAAAAAGCAGCTACTTGGTTCCTGAGTACATATTCAAAAGACTCTCAGTAAACACACCACAGAGACTTGCACATCCATGGTTATTGAGCAAGATTCGTAGTAACCAATGCATGGAATCAGTGACTATAAACATAAGGATATATAAAGATAACAAAGTATATATCCATAATGAAGTATAGATAAAAAAGTCTTTAAAGTGACACAAAAGTAATATTAAAGAGTACAGACAGTAATAGATTAAAGGAGTAAAGATAAAAAAATCAGTACTAAAATTAATAAAATAAAAATAAGCCACATAAAATAAAAAATATGTAGAGATTATGTATATTATTGTGTTTTCTTTGAATTTTTTGACTGTGAATGAGCTAAACACAGAGAGACATTTCATTGTATGGGCTGTTAAACTAAACCAACACATATATTTTAAAGGTATCTTGACTTCAAAATTTGGGTCTAAGGATATGTTGCTTTGAAAAAGAGGTTTTGCTTTTGCTTCCATAGAGGATAGAAAGCTGTGGATTTCCTTATCAGATAATATGGTTTGATCAAACAGGACCCCATGAAGCAAAACGGCCCAGATGGTTCAATATCCATGACAGCTTCAGGACTGCTGACTGAGATGGATCTACCATACAGGATATCCATTAAATATCTGATTTACAGTGCCCCTAATCAGCAGGAAATAGTCTAGAGAACAGTGCCTAAATTCCTAAGTGGTTGTATATAAATGTCTGTTTACATTTAAAGGGAATATGCTACAGAGATGAAAACTTTGCATAGGTATGGATCTTGGTCTATATATACAAATTTAAGGTCAATTTTGTTATATATATATATTTCTATTCTTGATTAAGGTATTATGTTTGTGTAGCTCATTTAAAAATGTAATGTATAATTAAGAAATATAGGTTAATAGATAGTCATCTATAATAGTCAAGCTTGTAGTCATGTTAAATTTTCTAGATGTACAGAGATATATTTCAGATGGATAGGTATTCTTCAAATCTCTCAAAGATTCACAGAATTTGGCATTTAAAACTAACATGACTACAAACTTGACTATACATTATATTTTTAAATGAGGTACACAAACACAATACCTTAATTAAGAATAGAAATATACATATTGACCTTAAATTTGTATAAATAGACCAAGATCCATACCTATGCAAAGTATTCATCTCTATAGCATATTCCCTTTAAATGTAAAGAGACATTTATATACAACCACTTAGGAAATTTAGGCACTGTTCTCTAGACTATTTCCTGCTGATTGGGGGCACTGTAAATCAGATATTTAATGGGGTATCCTATATGGTAGGTCCATCTCAGTCATCAGTCCTGAAGCTGTCATGGATGTTGAACCATCTGGGCCATTTTGCTTCATGGGATCCTGTTTGATCAAACCATATTATCTGATAAGGAAATCTACAGCTTTCTATCCTTTATGGAAGCAAAAGCAGAACCTCTTTTTCAAAGCAACATATCCTTAGACCCAAATTTTGAAGTCAAGATACCATTAAAATATATATGTTGGTTTAGCTTAACAGCCCATACAATGAAATGTCTCTCTGTGTTTAGCTCATTCACAGTCAAAAAATTCAAAGAAAACACATTAATATACATAATCCAGACTCTCTGCATATTTTTTATTTTATGTGGCTTATTTTTATTTTATTAATTTTTAGTACTGATTTTATTATCTTTACTCCTTTAATCTATTACTGTCTGTACTCTTTAATATTACTTTTGTGTCACTTTAAAGACTTTTTATCTATACTTTCTCTTCTCTCTCCCAAGCCTACATGGATTTCTTTTTAAACACACTGTGTCTCATTTAGAGGTCCCTTATGTCTGAATCTGTCCTATTGTGTAACCGAAACCTTTTTGTGGCAAAAAGCATTTTAAGATGATAAGCAGAGTAGTTGCAGCAGTCTTGGATGCTGACTCTGCCTCTCTTGGCCTTTTGATAAGGCAGAGGTAGTTCGCTGCTAGTTCTGGGACTGCTGGGTGGGAACTGCACTTACCTCAACTCTGGGAAGCACCATGCAGTAAATAAACCCTTTTAATCTGAGCAAAAGCTAAATCTGCCATGCAGTCCACTGCATGGCCTGGAAATATCTCTGTGTATGGGGGGAATCTGCCATGTTCTCCTGCCTGTGCACGCCTAGCAGACCTGATCCCACTGCCTGTCCAGGTGGGCAGCGCTGAGCTGTGGGCATAGTCTCAGTTCCTTTCCTCCTAAGTGGGCACACAAGCACCTGGACCCAAAGTGGGTGGCAGGCATTAGTCTCACGTTGGGTGCCATTCTGTAGGTGGAGGCTGCTCATTTGTTCCTGGCTATCTATACCCAAAATAATCACACAGAAACTATATTAACTAGAACACTGCTTGGCCAATTAGCTTGGGCTTCTTATTAACCTACTCTTACATCTTAAATTAACCTATTTCTATTAATTTTTTATTTTATCATGAGGCTTGTAGCCTACTGGAAAGGTTCTGGCTGGCAGCTCGTGTCTTCCTTTTTCAGCGGTTACATGCATCTCCCCGACTCTGTCTACTCTCTCTCCACACCTCTGTTCAGATTTTTTGCCTGATTTTACTCTGTCAAGCCATTCCCTGAAGCAGATTCTTTTTTTAACCAATGGCAGTAAAACATATTCACAGCATACAGAGTGGAATCCCACATCACTGAGGTACACATTTTCAGCCAGAGCATTCCTTTGAAATGTGATCAAGAAGCAGTGGTGGTGGCAGACACCATTAATTCCAATACTTAGGAGGGAGAGAGAGTTGAATCTTTAAGGCTGAGGCCAGCCTAGTCTAACAGATAAAGTTCCAGGATAGCCAGGCCTACACAAAAAAACCCTGTCTCAAAAGAAAACCAAAATGTGATCAAGAAACATGAGGCCAACTGCCACGTGAAAAAGTGTTCAGTATCATAACTATCAGAGAAATAAAAATAAAAATCACCTTGTATAGGAAGAATGGCTGCTATCATAATGACAGAAGGAAACTAGTGCTGGTGAGGATGTGGCCTACGTCTCCTGGCGCTAGGAGTTTAGCCATCATGGGATATTGTAAGGGGCCACAAGACTTGGAGCAGAGGACAAGTAGGATTCAAATGTCAGTGCGCCAGAGGAACAATTATCTGGTGGAGGTTAATCCTGTCCAGACAAGGTCAGCAGGAAACTCTTGCTCACTTTTGCTAAATAAGCTTGATGTCTCTCCAATATCTGCATTGTAGTGTGTAATCTCATGTAATGTATATATGTAATCTTATGATTGCATGTCAGTCTTATGGGCACATATATCTGTGGATGGTCAGGATGATGACTTTTAATTTGGTTATATAATTTTGATACATAGAATATATACCGGGCCATTCTTTATAACTAGATCTATGTGTCCTATGAGGACCATAGACAATTAAAAGCCTGGTTTATTCCTTTTAACTCAGACTAATATCAAAAAATCACAATTTCTCTTCAGTTTAATACAAACTACATCCAATTATCTCA
Organism: Ondatra zibethicus; assembly: GCA_004026605.1. Taxonomy (NCBI): domain Eukaryota; kingdom Metazoa; phylum Chordata; class Mammalia; order Rodentia; family Cricetidae; genus Ondatra; species Ondatra zibethicus. Next base: position 6,360 of record PVIU01022332.1, read on the forward strand.
GTTTTACCTCAGAGCAAGTCCAAATTAGGTTAAAGGCTTTTTGTAAATAGATCATAAGTTTAAAACCTTACAGTTGTGCACAAGGTTAGTTGTCCAATCAAGGTTACTACAGAAAGCACCCTGAGAAAAGCAAGCCAATTCTTCACTTGCCAGTCTGTTAGCAATAGACCTATGTCTCAAAGTTTCTCACTGGGCACTGTTCCTCCTGTCTGGTTACAGTTTTATTACTGAAACCTTGAATCCCTTGTGTTGCCATGGCAATGGCTCAATTCCTAACCGTTTATCTTAGGAATATGCTTTTGGCCAAAGAGAAGTAACTCCTGTATTTTCTTTATCACTTCAAGGCTCCTGGGAAAATGAGAGCTTTTAGGCTGGAAAAGAAGCAGTTAGAAGTAGGACAGGAGGATTAGAATAGAGGCAGAAGAGTAAACAGATTTCTTTGGAATGTCATGGTGTGAGAGAATTGATTCACCCTCAGATACCCCTCAGAAAAAGTGCCTTTTTCTTCTTGTAGCTTCCAATCTGAATCCTAAAGTGTGCCTTGTGATGGAACCCCAAAGACCTTCACTAGAAAATAGTGTAGAGTTGTCTCAAAAAATTAAATATGGGCTCGGGTGGTAGCTCAGTCAGTGAAGTGCTTATTTTGCAATCATTCTTCAGAGTTCACACCCTGATAAACTTCTTTTAAAAAGCCATTTGTGGTGTTTTGTATTCCTGGGGGTAGGTAGAGACTGGGAAATTCCTGGGCCTCACTAGACAGCCTCTTTAGCCTTACTGGTCCCAAGCCAGTGAGAGAAGTTTCCACAAAAAAAGATGAGGAGAACACTTGAGGAAGAACAACTAAAGTTGTCCTCTAGCCTACACACACACACACACACACACACACACACACAGAGAGAGAGAGAGAGAGAGAGAGAGAGAGAGAGAGAGAGATCAATAAGTCAAAGAAACATCTACACTCCCATGTTCACGGCAGCTCCCCTCACAATAATAGCCAAGATGGATAAACAACCAGAGTCTTCAACTGATGAATAAATAAAGAAAATCTGATAGATCAACACAGCACATCTATTCATTAGTTAAATCCTATCACTTGAGACAGCACTGGTGGAACTCAAGGTCATTATGCTAGGTGAAGCAAGCCAGGCACAGGAAGACAAATGCTGCATGTTTTACTTGTGTGAACTCTAAAAAGAAGTTGAGAGTTGAGGTTACCAGAAATGAAGAATAGTAGTGGGTGGGACATAAGTCTGAGCAGTGAGCACTAAGGTGGGCTTACATATGAACAAGAAGTTCCGCTAGGTTAACCTCAGGTGGGTAAGTATAGATACCACTATAGAAAGATGATATAGATAGTACTATCTACTCCAAGCCAGAAGAAACGGTTTTGAAATTTTACCATAAGAAATGATGGCTGTAGGCTAGAGAGGACACAGCAGTTAGGAGTACTTGTTAATCTTGCTCAGGACCTGGGTTTTATTCCCAGCACCCACATGGTGGATCACAACTACCCTTATCTCCAGTTTCAGGGCATTCAGTATCTCTTTTTATCACCTAGGCACAAGCACACATGTGCTACAAATACATATGTGTAGGTAAAATACTCATATTCATGACATTTTTAAAAATCTAAAAATACTTTAAAAAGAAATGATAAATGTTTACAATCATTATGCATACCCTCATTATTACACAATATGTTCATATATTAAACATTTACATTCATCGTATTAATACGTAGATCTTGTTTTTATGTATTGATTAAAATAAAATTTAAAAGCTTAGGATCTCCATCTCTCTTTTTTTGTGGAAAACAGAAAATCAACTTAAATGAGTGCCAATCAGCAAAGACAGTTGGCCTAATCTTCTCAAATGTTTTATGGTTTATTTTCACCAGTTTACTGGGGCATTAAAATTGTCCTACCTTATGTCTCAATGGAAATGAATTCATTTTATCTGCCCTCTTATAAAATCTCAATCCTTACTGTAATAGTATTGAATAAAATCTTTCCTGCTGTTTTTAAGAAACCTTTATAAAATTTTCCCTCATGAAACAACAGCGTAGTATAATTTATAAATATTGCTCTAGATGTCCAGGGACAATAGATCCCATTATTGTGTACAAATCTTTGTTTGTCTTTATATGCAATATCTTTGAAATCCATTTTCTCTATGGTCAGATTTTACTCTTGCACTAAGTGAGGTTAAATAGGCCAAGATCTGATTTTAGTGCATAGGAGTGTGAAGTAGACACGGGGGTGACTAGGTCTCCTCTTGTGCTTCTACCACCACCATGAGAAAAGCAAAACTGGTTCTCCCAGATCCCAGAGGCATAGGAGGTGTGGATCAGGGGCTGAAAGCAGAACTGCTGAGCAACTCAGTCCATAAACATACATCATACGTACATCATACGTACATCATATGTACATTACATGTAGCAACAGCTACGTGTAACTGATATTATCGATTTATTTATATGCTCTTTGATAACATAACTGTGTTGGCTTACAAATACCACAGGATTATAACGAGCTGGCTTCCACACATGGGCTTCCTTGAGTACATGACCTTCCTTATAGATTGAATTCAAATTATAGCTAAAGACTCAGTATGACAGCTAATATCCAGTGCTACTGAATATGTGGCCAGATGGGAAACCTTGTATTCTGCTGATGGAAGAACAGAATGTTTAGCAATTTTAGAAGTCTAAAATTTTATGAATTTTTTTATATATCTTACGGTCTAGCAATTCCATTTCTGGGCCTTCATTCCCTTCCTCCCTCCCTCCCTGTCTGTCTGTCTGTCTCTAATTTGATGAGGCATCAGATGTTTGAAAAATAAAGCAGTACTAAGATGATCATCATTCAGTACTTTTACTTATGTCTAGGAGCAAATGGATTAATTATCAATAAACAGATACTTATAATATATATACAATATATATATAAAATAAACCTATAATCCCTGAAGCTAACTAGGTTACAAGATCTATGTTCAAGTTTTTTACAAATACCACAATATTTTTATATAACCTACATGCATCAACTCTATAGTACTTACACATATCATAATGTAAATAGCATGATATTATACACTGGAAGGACTAATAACAACAGTGTCCTTACATATTAAGTATAGATGCAATTTCATTCAATATTTTTGGGCTGCAGTTGATTGAACTCATAATATAACCTGTTCATGCAATGGATTCAGACAGTCAACTGTGAAGGATAGGTTTGGAGTCAGTCAGTTTGTGGTTCAAATTAAAATTCTTCTATTCACTTCAATTCCTGAATCTTACTAAGATGAAACTAAGGTAACCTAACTTAGAAGGCTTTTGTGAGAATTAAGTAGATTATAGTACATAACTGAGTACTTAGAATATTTCCATAACATTTCACTTATGGTAAGCACCCAATAAGTGGTATATTATTGCTATTTAATGAGAAAATATCATAATGCCAACAGTATACTACTCTTGTATTTATTGTAACAAAGGAGTCAATGTATTCATATTTTTGTACCTATCTTTTTTCCTTTGTCCCTAGTGCAAAGCAATAAGAATTTTAACACCTGAAATCTTGTTCTTCAAATACATAGTGGGAGGGATTAGGGAACCACTGCATTCTTCCAGATTCTTCTCTGGTGGCAGCGGCTGGAAGAAGAAGCTGTAAAAGAAGTCAACAGAAGTCTCTCATTAAGCCAATGCGTCCATTTCACATGCACTCAGAGTGCTACAACCTCCCAGTCACTCACATCTCAGTTTGTCCTGTTTCCTTCTCTAGTGCCGTGAACTTTGACATCTTTCCCAGTATTCCTTCTTAGCTCTCCTCAAAACTGGAACCTTCTATTGTAAAACAGTACAGGAGCTGCTTGTGTTGAATATCTACTAGACTTCTATGGTGCCCTTATGCCAACCCATTCTCAGCTTCCCCTCATTCTATAAAACCGCTCTTGGAACTTGTCTTCACAGTTTTTCTGAAAATCTTCTCCCATGCGTTTGTTACATTATACCTCTAATGACCCATTCACATGATCTGCCATGCTCACCACTCCCTCATCTGCCCTCTGAACCACATCACCCTCTTCTGTGCTCTTCCCATCTCTCCTCTGCTCTTTCCAGTATTCTTTCCTAGATATTTCATCAGGGAGTATTCTCTTCATGAACTTCATGTTTCCTTGCACCCTCCATCACCCACTCCCAACTACGTCATGGTGGTTATTCCATTTACATTTTCAGCTGAAACTTCTTTTACTGCTGCCTTTGGCCATCTCCACCTGCATCTCAAATAGAGATACCAACACTAAATGTCCAAACTTAGCTCTAATCTTTCTCAATAATACCACCAACCTCTCCTTTGGTATTTTCCATCTTATGCATTGACTCTATTTTTTGGTAATTGCTCAAATGGATAATTGAAAACCATTCTCAAATATCACTTCATTATCTAGCTCCATGTTCAGCATCTCTACTTCTGGTGTCAGGCAGAGCACTGCTAAACCTGGTTAACTTGACTTGAAAATATGCCATGATCTTATCTCTTGTGGTTACACTCTGGTTAAGTATCCATGAAGGCTTCTCCTGCAGTGGCCTCCTCACTGATATTCTCCCATATCTACTGTGATATTGTTTCTCTATTGCTTGTCTACAGAACAGTGCAGACTGGCCTTTAAAACTACAAACTTGATCTTTCAAATATTAACAATCTCTACAGCTTTCAATTCTATCCATGCTGCTGTAAACAAAACACACTTAAAGTATATAGCTTATGAACACAGAAATTTATCTCATACAGTTCTAAAGAGTAAGCAGATCCAAATCTGGCCACCATCTATTTTTCAGTGCCTGGGGTCTACTCTCTGGTTGTATGGTGAAGGGTTGAGGCATTTCCCTGTGTTTTTATAAGGATGCTAATGCTACTTAGGAGAGTTCCCCTCAGCAAAATTAGCCATCCCTCTGCTCTACTTTCCTCTTTACTAGGATTTTGTTTCAACATATGAATTTTGAAGGATACAGATAGCATAGCAAACTTGCAAAGTCTGTGAAACAGCCTATAGAAACACAACTTCTGCAGCATCACTGCGGGCCCCTTGCCGTGTACCAGCTACCCTATACTACAAGTTACTAGTTCTATTATTATCATTTGAGAACAGGTCTATTAGCCCAGAACTCAATATGAAGCTGAGAAGGACCTTGAACTTCCTTGAACCTGCACCTCCCAAGTTCAAGGATTACAGGTGTGCACCACCATGTCTGTGCATCTAGTTTTTGTATATGTCAGCTAGCTTATCTTCTTCAGAGTCTCCTCCTTCTTAACTCTTTTCCTTTGCCTGACTGATACTTTCTGATTCCCCAAATTCCTTTAAGAAATGCCTTCCTCAATTTCCCATCTAAATAAAGTTTTAATTAACTTGTATTACAGAAGTTATACATTTTCAGTTTGTATATCTGCTTGGTTATTGTGTTTTTCTGCCATTAAGTGAGATCCCCTTGAGAGTTAGGGTTCCGGGGAAAAACAGACTGCATTTTTAATTTTAGCATTTTCCGGTATTTTAATCATTTTAAAAATATAAAGTATTTATATATTTTAAAAATATAAAGTGAAAATGTTATGTATAATGTCTAAAACTAAACAGACCCCCAAACCATCATCATCACCCTTAAGAATGCAGGCATAGCCACCACATTCCAAAATTTGTCCAACCCTGCTTTTACTGCTATTTGTGGGAAAAATACATAGAAACCTTGCCTCAAGCCTCATATGTAACGTAATCTCTACTTTCCTTGAACTATTTTAAACTATGAAAAAGCATTTTTAGCTATAGGAATTACGCTTTGTACAATCCCAGCATCCACTGAACTTCATCTCTTCATTCCCTTGGAAATGATCATTGTATGCTTCTCAGTTATTAATATATTTTAGGTTCCTACATGTTTTCAAATCCTTAATCTAGTTTTATCCTTAAGTGATTGATAACCATTAATGGTTTAAGACCTTGAGCTGTCAGTGATTTAGATATGCAGAAAGGGGAACTTCATTAATGCCACTGCAGATCAGGAAAAAATTCGCACATAATGTGCTAAGTACTATGTTTGAAAGTGTTTCTATGAGGTTTATATCAGCACGGCATTATCTGTGACATCTATAGCTACTGTGGTTTTCAGATGGACTCTGTAGTCAAGCACATGTAGAAAATGCTGCGTTACAAGAAAAGTAAGCATCAATGTTCCAGTCAGTAAGTCTTGGGCCCTTCATGATTTGTGTTGTCAAGAAGTAGTGACGTGAATTAACTTTTCTTGGATGCATCTTTTGGAACTCATAATTACTGGGTAACTCTTGAGGAACTGCTACCTTGTTCTGTTTTATCATGAATTTCACAGGGTGTGGGAAGTAATTTTCTACAGACTCTCCAGGCACGAAATCATACTAGCATTTAGAATTCCAAGGAAATCTAAGTCAGTAACTCACAACAAGCCTTTAGCAGGGATACAGTAATGATAATGATGATGATAATAAATAGTGTGTTTTAAATGCCAGAAAATTACTAAAACCTTTTAGTGCTGTTTCGTTGTAATATTTCATTGAGCCACAAGGTGGCAGTCATATTTACCAAATTTGTCCACTCAGCGTTTATGCTGCTCAAAATTAATCATGTGTCAGGGCCCAGTACATCATGCCCTCCCTGCTCTTCCCGAGAGTTTCCTAGCAATGTAAGCTTGATTGTTATCTGTATCATAGGCCTCACTGAAGTGGCTTACAGTGGTGACAAAATGACAGCAGCAGAGAATCTGGAGACTGAATTCAAATTGTTTTTTCTATCATAATTTCAGGATTAGTTTTCAAAACATTAATTTTACTTTAAAATTATAGATGTATGCTTTAAAAACTGTAGAGTAGACCAGACCTAGAGAATGCTGATCACTTCTTCCTGAACTCCATGATTCAATTGTTTCTTATAAAGAAAATCAAGTTTCTATTCTCATTACAAAGAAAAGTATACATGCTCCCCAAACTTTTAAAAACCCAGAGCAATGATAAAAGTTTTGACATTTTAAAAATTATTTACATGTTGAAGTAGTTTAAGTTCAATACAATATTAACTTGCTCTGGTCAGACCCCCTCCTCCATAGCAATAAAGCCACCATTCAGAAGATGGCAGGCTCTCTCCCAAAAACAGTATTAAAGGTCTTTAAATTTTAAATAGCATCTAATCCCAACAGCCTTGGCTTCGGTTCTCGGGTACAAACAAACTTTCTTGTTAGCAAGTTAAATCAATATTATTGCAAACTTTGTACGTAATAATAACAATATCTCCTCATACTTTGGGAACCCATAAAGATTCAATGGTGCTGTGTAGGCACTTAGACAATCCAGCTTGGAACTCAGTCTCTGCATGCAGAGTGGGTGACGGAAGAGGGAAAGTAAGGGACCAAAGAGGGCTGTGTGTAAATATTGTGTAGAGACTTCAAAACAACTCAGATTTGAGGAACCAGAAAGCTCTGCAGGTCTGAGCATGAGTCTGGGACCTCTGAGGGAGTAAGCCTGAGCCAGGTTCTCTGTGGTACTGGGTGCACCCAAGCCTGGGAACTCTGAGGGAGTAGAGCAGAGCAAGAGACCTTTGGAAGACCAATCTCAAGACAGGGACCTCTGCAGGAACGAATCCACACATTTACAGAAATAGGTCTGAGCCGACTACCTAGGCTAGAGCAGGCCTAAGACAGCAAACTCCAAGGGAGCAGAGCAAAGCCCAGGAGCTTTGAACGATCTCCAAGAATGTGAAGTGACCAGCCGGGTAACTAAAACTGTGGTAGGAACAACCATATGAGCCCTGGATTCACTGGCACCTAGAAGATTAATCAACAGAATCACAGATAGCCCCAACCACATCTATTAGAGAAAAAGATGAGTAGAGAAGGTAAGAAGACACACAACACCAGAAAGAACAACACTACGTCAGTAAAACCTAAAGATCATATAACAGCAAGACGTGAACAACCAGATACAGACGAAGCAGAAGAAAATGACCGAAAATAACTTCAGGAGAATGTTTGAAACTCTTAAACAGGAAATAAGAAATTCCCTCAAAGAAATGGAAGAAAAGACAAACAAAAAATTGGGAGACATCAGCAAATCCCTCAAAGAAAACCAAGAAAAAGAAATCAAACATATGAAAGAAACTATTCAAGCCTTGAAAACTGAAATAGAGACAATAAAGAAAACACAAGCCAAGGGAATTATAGGAACAGAAATCATGAGAATACGATCATGAACCACAAACTCAAGCATGAACAGCAGAATACAAGAGATGGAAGAGAAACTCTCAAATGCTGAAGATACAACAGAGGAAAAAGACTAATCAGTCAAAGAAAACATTAAATCTAACAAAAGCTTAATCCAAAATATCCAGGAAATATGGGACACCATGAAAAGGCCAAACCTAAGAATAATAGGTATAAAAGAAGAAGAATTTCAACTCAAAGCACAGAAAATATGTTTAACAAAATCATAGGAGAAAACTTTTCCAACCCAAAGAAAGATATGCCTATGAAGATACAAGAAGCTTACAGAACACCAAATAGACTGGATCCAAAAAAAAAGGCCTCTCACCATATAATAATCAAAACATTAAACATACAGAGTAAGAAAGAATATTAAGAGCTGCAAAGGAAAAGGCCACGTACAATATAAAGGTAAACCTAACATAATTACACCTGACTTCTCAGTGGAGACAATGAAAGCAAGAAGGTCATGGTCAAACATTATGCAAACATTAAGAGACCACAGATGCCAGCCTAGACTACTATACCCAGCAAAACTTTCAATCACCAAAGAAGAGCAAAACAAGATATTCCATGACAAAACCAGATTTAACCAATACCTAGCCACAAACCCAGCCCTACACAAACTACTAGAAGGAAAACTCCAACCCAAGGAAGTTGGCTACACCAACAAAAACACAGACAATTGATGGTCTCATAGCAGCAAATCCCAAAGAAGGGAAAAAATGCACAAATTAACATCACCAACAATGAAAACTAAATTAACAGGAGATAGCAACCACTGGTCATTAATATCGCTTAATGTAAATGGACTCAGCTCACTTATAAAAAGGCACAGGCTAACAGATTGAATATGAAAACAGAATCCATCCTTCTTCTGCATACAAGAAACACATCTTGACCTCAAAGACAGATATCGACTCAGAGTAAAGGGTTGGGAAAAAATATTCCAATCAAATGGACCTAAGAAACAAGCAGGTGTAGCTATCCTAATATCTAACAAAATAGACCTCAAGCTAAAAATCAATCATAAGAGACAACGAAGGACATGACATTTCATGTTAGTCACAGGAAAAATCAATCAAGAGGAAATCTCAATACTGAACATCTATGCCCCAAATACAAGGGCACCTTCATATGTGAAAGAAACACTTCTAAACCTTAAATCATACATTAAACACCACACACTAATAGTGAGTGACTTCAACACTCCCCTCTCAACACTGGACAGGTCAGTCAGACAAAAAAGGAACAGAGAAATAAGAGAACTAACAGATGTTATGACTCAAATGGACTTAACAGACATCTATAGAATATTCCATCTAAACAGAAAAGAATATACCTTCTTCTCACCACTTCATGGAACCATCTCAAAACTTGACTACATACTTTATAACAAAACAAACCTCAATAAATACAAAAAATTTGGAATAACCCAATGTACCTTATCAGATCACCATGGTTTAAAAGTAGGATTCAACAGCAATACTAATTCCAGAAAGCCTTCAAACACATGGAAATTAAACAATGCTCACTTGAATCACCAATGGGTCAAGGAAGAAATAAAGGGAGAAATTAAAGACTTCCAAAAATTCAATGAAAATGACCACACAACATACCCAAATTAATAGGACACAATGAAAACAGTGTTAAGAGGAAAGTTCATAGCACTAAATGCCTACTTAAAGAAGCTGGAAAAAATCCCACACTAGTGAATTAGCACAACATTTGAAAACTTTAGAACATAAAGAAGCAAACTCACCTAACAGGACTAGATGGCAGGAAATAAACAAATTGAGAGCTGAAATTAACAAAATAGAAACAAAGAAAACAATACAAAGAATCAATGAGACAGAGTTGGTTCTTTGAGAAAACCAACAAAATAGACAAACCCTTATCCAAACTAACCAAAAGCCAGAGAGAGAATATCCAAATTAACAAAATCAGAAATGAAAAGGGGGACATAACAACAGATTGGAGGAAATACAGAGAACCATCAGGTCATATTTCAAAAACATGTACTCCACAAAATTGGAAAACTTAAAGGAAATGGACAACTTTCTGGATAAATATTATTTACCAAAATTAAATCAAGATTAGATAAGTGAATTAAACAGACCTATAACTGCTGAAGAAATAGAAACAGTCATCAAAAGTCTCCCAACCAAAAAAAGCCCAGGACCAGATGGTTTCAGCTCAGAATTTTACACGATTTTCTTTTATTTATTGATTTTTATTGAGCTCTACATTTTTCTCTGCTCCCCTCCCTGCCTCTCTCCTCCCCTCTTCAATCCTCCCCCAAGGTCCCCATGCTCCCAGTTTACTCAGGAGATCTTAGCTTTTTCTATTTTCTTTTTTTTTCTTTTGAGTGATTTTTTTTATCATATTCTTTTATTTTTTATTCAAAAAAATTTACATTTCCTCCCTTTCTCCCAGTCCCCTCCCACTCCCCCATCCCTCCTCCCACCCCTTGCTTCCTTAAAAGAAGGCGTGGGACCCTGCCCTGTGGGAAGTCCAAGGTCCTCCCCTCTCCATGCTGGCCTAGGAAGGTGTGCATCCAAATAGACTAGGTTCCCAAAAAGATAATACATGCAGAAGAGATAGGTCCTAGTGTCATTGTTGATGGCTTCGGAGTCTGCCCCCATTGGCAGCCACGTTCAGAGATTCTGGTTTGATCATATGCTCATTCAGTCCCAGTCCAGCTGGATTTGGTGAACTCCCATTAGATCAGGCACACTGTCTCAGTGGGTGGACCAGCCCCTCATGGCCCTAACTTCCTTGCTCATCTTCTCCCACCTTCTGCTCTTTGACTGGACCTTGGGAGCACAGTCCATTGCTCTGATGTGAATGTGGGTCTCTGTCTCTATCTCCATCCATCTATGGTGATGATCAAGATATTCATCAATGTGACTATGGGACAAGGCTAGTTCAGGCACCCTCTCCTCTGTTGCCCAAGTACCTAGCTGGGGACATCCCCGTGGACACCTGGGATCCCTTCTAGAGCCAAGTATCTTGCCAGTCCTAAAATGACTCCCTTAATGTAGATCTTTTTCTACTTTCTACTTCCCATGTAGATTAGATCTATGTAGGTCTCTCTTAGTGTCCTCTTTGTTGTCTCAGGGATTGTGGTTTGTAGGCTGGTTTTCTTTGCTTATGTTTAAAAACCACCTATGAGTGAGTACATGTGATAATTGTCTTTCTGTGTCTAGGTTACCTCACTCAAAATCATGTTTTCTAGCTCCATCCATTATGCTGCAAAATTCAAGATGTTGTTATTTTTTCTGTTGTGTAGTATTTCATTGTGTAAATGTACCACATTTTCCTTATTCATTCTTCAGTCAAGGGGCATTTAGGTTGTTTCCAGGTTCTGACTATGACAAACAATGCTGCTATGAACATAGTTGAGCACATGTCCTTGTGGTACGATTGAGTATCCTTTGGATATATACCGAAAAGTGGTATTACTGGGTCTTGAGGAAGGTTGTTTCCTAATTTTCAGAGAAATCGCTACACTGACATCCAAAGGGGCTGTACCAACTTGCATTCCCACCAGCAATGCAGAAGTGTTACCTTTATCCCACAACCTCTCCAGCATAAGTTGTCATCAGTGTTTTTGATCTTGGCCATTCTTACAGGTGTAAGATGGAATCTCAGAGTTGTTTTGATTTGCATTTCTCTGATGACTAAAGATGTTTCCTTAAGTGTCTTTCAGCCATTTTAGATTCCTCTGTTGAGAGTTCTCTGTTTAGGTCTGTACTCCATTTTCTTATTGGATTATTTGTTCTTTTGATAACCAGTTTCTTGAGTTCTTTGTATATTTTGGAGATCAGACCTCTGTCTGATGTGGGGTTAGTGAAGATCTTTTACCATTCTGTAGGCTGTTGTTTTTTCTTGTTGACCATATAATTTGCTTTACAGAAGCTTTTCAGTTTCAGGAGGTCCTATTTATTAATTTTTTTTCTCAGTATCTGTGCTGCTGGGGTTATATCTAAATGCTTCTCTACCAAAGAATAGATTAGGAAAATGTGGTACATTTACACAATGGAGTACTACACAGCAGAAAAAAAAAACATCATCTTGAATTTTGTAGGAAAATGGATGGAGCTAGAAAACATTATTTTGAGTGAGGTAACCCAGAGACAGAAAGACAATTATCACATGTACTCACTCATAGGTGGTTTTTAAGCATAAAGCAAAGAAAGCCAGCCTATAAATCACAATCCCAGAGAATTTAGACAACAATGAGGATCCTAAGAGTGACCTACATAGATCTAATCTATGTGGGAAGTAGAAAAAGACAATATGTCTGAGTAAATTGGGAGCATGGGAACCTTGGGGGAGGGCTGAAGGGGAGGGGAGAGGCGGGGAGGGGATCAGAGAAAAATGTACAGCTCAATAAAAATCAATAAGAAAAAGAACTAAGATTTATCCTGTCATCCTTTAGAAGATATCCAGTCCTATTACACGTTATGCAGTTTGTTATCTTTATCACCCAAATATAATGGGAAATGTGTGTTTGTGTGACAGGAGTTTTCACATTTGAAAGTACTCTTGCAACATTTATGGTAACAGATTACCTTATGTGTTTATTTTCACCAGTGATTTTTAAGTTTCTAAAATAAGTATGCTATTTATGCACCAACTCATTTCCTAACTTTCTGCTTCTTTGGTGTTGCTATTAGAGAGGGCTAATTCCCCACATTGCAAATACTTTGGGACTAAGTAAGCAAACACACTGAAATTTAAATAGCTGTAGATTTTAATGACAGATGCTTTCAGGAAGTGAAAATAAACAGGAAAAAGCACATTAACTCACGTATTTTTATTTTACATGTATGAGTGCTTGTCTGCATGGAAGTGCACCACATGCATGCAATGCCTGCAGAGGTGCCCAGAGGATGTCAAGTCCCCAAAAGTGGAGTAAAAGACAGTTGTGAGCCACCATTTTCATGTCCTCTGCAAGAATACGAAGTGTTCTTAACCTCTGAGGTATCTTTCCAACTCACCATTTTTGAGGAACATTAATATTACCATGACTTAAAATTTGGGGTTATAGAGATTGCTATGACATAATACAGAGAGGAATTAGACGTTATACTACAATAAAAAGCAGTGTAGGGCAGAACTAAATAAATTTCTTTCTTTGAGGAGTTAGGAGGAAGTCAAACAGATTATATGAGGCACTGTGAATGGCAGAGATAAGCATGATTTTTCTAAGAGTAAATATTTTAGGCTTAATTTCCCTCTTCGGTATAGAATCTAGGATATACAACAAAAATTATCCTTTCTGTTTCTAGGTAAACAAGGAAAATCTAGCATAAACAATAGGTAATATCTAAATGTAACTTTTGGAAATTTAAGTAAATTAAAATATTTGAGGTTGTGCTTCCTTTATTCACACTTCTTTGGAGAAATGTTGCTCTAATTGTGAATTCAAATCGTAGATTAATCTGTAAGATTAAAACAACCATAGTGGTGTTCCAGATACCACTTTCCATGACTTCTCTTGCCATGGATGTTCCCCTTGTGCCCAGTAGTTAATGCAAAGATTCTGGAAATACAACATAGAGTCTGTTATAAATCATTTTTGCGCAAAGGAAAACAGTTTTCTCTAGAATACTTAAATATGTATCAGGTCCATCTTAACAAAGAATCAGATACATAAAACAAATTAGAAATACTTTATAAATACACTTATATTTTCTGATCTTAAAAATCAAAAAGTTCAATAAAATTATATCCCAAACATCTGTATCTTCCTCAACTCCCTTTTCCTACCATCTCATTTTTCTGAGATTGTTGCATTAGTAGCAATGTAGAAAATTCTATAAAATCTATTTATTTTGCACGTGAGTGTTCTGGCTGCATGTATGCAGAGACCACAGAGACCAGGAGAGGATGATGGGAGTTACAGATGGTTGTAAGCCGCTGTGTGTGCACTCGGAATCTCACTAGGATCCTCTGAGGAGCAGCCAGTGCTGCCAGGCTAGCTCTTCAGCCTCAGCAACATTTATTTTTTAAGATTCTCTGATTCCGAAGGTGTTTCATGATTGAAGTGGTTTTAATGAGAATGGCCACCCATAGGAGGCACATATATTTGAATGATTTGGTTCCCAGTTGGTAGGCTGTTTAAAAAGAAGTTGTGGGCTTCTTTGAAGAATTGTGCCACTGGGGTGGGCTTGAAGATTTCAAAAGCCCACATTATGCTCAGTCTCCCTCTCTGCCTCCATCTTATAAAAACAAACAAACAAATAAAAACCAAATCCAAAAACCAAAAAGTTCTCAGCCTGCTGCCTGCTCCCTGTAGTGATGGGCCTGCTGCCTGCTCCCTGTAGTGATGGGCCTGGGCTCACCCTCTGAAACTAGAAGCAAGCTCTTAATGAAGTGCTTTCCTTTATGAGTTGCCTTTGTCAAGGTGTGATGGGGATGCCTGCTTGTTAACCCTGGCCACTGTGAGTCTTGGTGAGAGTTTAGCTTGACTCCCTGGCACCAGGCACGGTCTGTGCTAGCCTTATTCCCAGATTCTGCGACACCAGCCACAGTCTGTGGATTGTACAGACACCAGCCACAGTCAGCCCTGGAAAGGACAGTGGAGAAATTCCAGGTGTGTTTGTTGTAAGAGGCACAGGCAAGGTCTTTGCATTCCTTCTCTTTGTATATGCAAAATAAAACAAAACAACTTCTCCAACTTTCTGGTGGAAGAGGCAAGGCTCTCTAGATCTGTCTTCCAGATGACAGTGAAGGAGCTATTCCACGTTTTCAAGGAGACTAAAAATTACCATGCCAAATATGAAGAAGTTTTTATCATTAAAATACTTAGAAAAAAAACCTATTTATAAAATTCATTACACTTCCCTTCCTCCTTTTGGGGTAAACAATGCATGTAGCTGGGTTTTGTTTTGTTTTTTAATCAAGCAGAGCACTGTTTCTCCATCTGGGGAGTGCCACCAAACTTCCACTACAAATCTGTTAAAGCTTAGAAAACAAGTAGAACTTGACTAGAAATATTATAAGTCCTTAATTGTCAGAGAATAGTGTGGGAGATAAGATATTTGTGTCTTGGTTACTCTTTCTTCATGGATATTTCTATAATATAACTATATAACATACTCATTGTTTTTTATTCATGCCCTCTAGTTTACAAGCTCAGAAAAATTATTACTACTGTTACTATGTCCTCCACTGAATAAAATGCAATTCTTAGAGTATAAGATTATAGAGGTTTGCATAGAAGAAGCCTGAGCCCAAAGCTTCCTGCTGGAGAGATATGTCCCCACTAGAACACTTGCTTGAGAAGTAAACCTTTATCACTCTTGAACTAGCAACTATAGAACACATAAACTAAAAACAAAGCTATTACCCTGGAAAGAAAATAAAATTCTTCATCAATTAAAGCCCAAATTAATAACAATGCCTGTAGGAGGAGGGCCCGCTTGTTTGTCCCAGCCGCCCGGCTAGCTTAGCCCCAAAATAATCACACAGAAACTGTATTAATTAAATCACTGCTTGGCCCATGAGCTCTAGCTTCTTATTGGCTAACTCTTATATTGATTTAACCCATTTCTATTAATCTGTATATCACCACGTGGATGTGGCTTACTGGCAAAGATTCAGCATGTCCCAGTCTGTTGTCTTCATAGTGTTTCTCTGACTTTGCCTTCTTCCTCCCAGCATTCCATTTAATTTTCCCCACCTACCTAAGTTCTGCCCTATCAACAGGCCCAAAGCAGTTTCTTTGTTACCAATGAACAGAAGGACTTCCTACACCAAATGCCAATAGTCTATGACTGTTTTTGATTGATTGGTACTATTAAAAAGACAAACTAGTCTGGACCTATTTGACTCCCTGCTTCTAGTCTTTCTCACTCCAATTCATTCTCTAAAAGCTTATGCCTACTTTATTTTTCAGATAGAAAAATATGATGTTATTTTGTACTTTTTATTCTTCATTGAATTCTCACTGGTAAAATTCAAATGTGATCTCCTCACCAACTATAGCAGCAAGGCCTTTTAACAAGCTTTTGATAAAATGCAATAACTTTTCTGAAAAGAAACCAAGCTTTTAGATAGAAATGAATGAAAGCCTCAACATAAAAAGATCATGTAAATATTAACTAATTATTATATTAATAACTAAAATTAATTATCTGAAAAGGAAATAGGGAATCAATCCCATTTCTAAGAGCATCAAAATACTAAAATACTTAGAAATAAGTTTACTTTAAAAAAGTAAAAGACTTCTCTGTGAAACTACAAAAAATAGATGAAAGAAATAGAAGAGAATGCAAATGGAAAGATATTCTGTGTTGATAGATTGAAAGAATTGGTTTTATTAAAATGACAATATTTCCTGAAGTTACACATAGATAATAAAACAATTAATGCAACTTGCATTACAATTCCAATGACAAGATTAGAAAAGAATATGAAACTCAAATGGAGCTACCAAAGATTCAACTACCAAAACAGTTCTGGAAAAGAAAAACAAAGTAGATGCATGATACTTTCCTATTTCAATAGATGACAAGATACAGTAATTAAAATAGCACAGTGCTGCTGTAAAGGCAGACACACATTGAAATGGAACAGAACGGGAACACGGAAAACAACTCAGTGATAAATGGTGATACCATTTTTAATAAGGGCACATGGGATACAATATGGAGAAAGAGCAGTTAATAAAAATGATGCTCCAAAAACTCAATGTTCACATGCAAAAGAAAAGAACTGGAACATTATCCTATGTCATACATAAAAAAGAACTAAAGCTTACTGAAGATTTTTATGTATACTTGAGACTAAGATGTCTAGGGAAGAAGATAAAAAGCATCATAATATTGGTCCTGGCAATGATGTCCTGGATATGGCACCAAAAGCACAGATAATAAAAGTCAAATGTGCAACTGAAACTACATTAAACTGAACATTCTGAGCAGCAAGAGAGAATGAATAGCATAAAAGCCTACAGAACTGAAAATGACATTTATAAGATATATATCAGATAAAGGACAAGTATTTTAAGAAACAAGGAATTCTGACCCCTCAGTAACAAAAACTAAGTCTCATTTTTTAATCAGTTGAGTATTTGAATAGAAATTTCTCCAAATAAGACACAGAAATGTGAAAAGTTATCTAATTAGATATCTCAAACATTACTAACCATCAGGAAGCCACAACTGAAAACAACAATGAAGTACTCTATTATATCTGTCATGATGGCTATCAAAAGCTGTGGGCTGGAACCCTTGGACTCTGATGGCAGGAATGAAAGTGGGGCAGAGATGACAAAGATGACAAGGAAGGACAAGGAGTAGGAGGAAGAGGAAGAGGGAAGGAGGAACAGAAAGAGGAGAGGAAGATAGAAAAATATGGCCTAGCAGTCTCACTTCTTGGAATAACTGAAATTGGGTAACTGAGGAGAGATCAAGGTATCAACCCCATGTTCACTATGGTATTAAATGCCATAGCCCAGATATGGAAACAATACAGCTCTCTATTAATAGGTGAATGGATAAGGAAACGTAGCATGTGCATATAATAGTACATTATTTCCACCTTTAAAGGTTTAAAGGAAACCTTGCAGTATGTTACAGCATGGATGAAGCCTGGGGACTGCATGCTATAAGTCATAGAAGGACACAAACTTCACTTCATGAATATGAGATATTTAAAATAAGTAACCACATTGAATCAGAGAAGAGTATAGTTGTGTCCACTGGATGGGCAGAAAAGTTAGGTTTTCTAATCAGAATGTATTAAGTACATTGTACTGCAGTGTGCCATTATTAATGAGAATGTATATATCCTTAGAAATCTTGTAAGGAAGTAAAATTTATATTAGCCATTCTGACCACAATAAAAGATGTCACAATGTAGGAACATGGAACATAGTTTTCAGCACATGGAAGCCTCCTGAGTGTTTGATAGCAAAGACTTAGTTCACTGAAATCTTGATCTCATGCCAGTAGTGGAAATATGAAAGCTTCCAAATCCCTGAGAAGAGAGGCCTCTCTAACATTCAGATATAGTCCTAAGGACAATGACTAAAGAGCAACTTTCCAGAAGGTGAGAGAGTTGCGAATAGGGAAAACAGACAGAAGGTTTCTTCCCAATACTGTTGACACTACCAGGCTGTTATGGATAAGGAGCAGCTCTACCTTCCATGTTTCCATGTTCACTGCTAAATGTCTGACTCATGTGATGAGGCAGTGGACAGACTTGTAATTCACAAGGCTAAAAAGTGCTATAGCCAAATTTGACCAAGAGGTTTTTTTCCTAAAAGAATCCACACACACACACCAGGCCAAGGATCAGGGAATACCATGCAAGAGGAGGCAAAAAGATCTGGAGGATGGTAGCTATGAAGCAGTATCTATCTTCTGTTTATGGTATAATGATACATATGAACTCACTACAGCTGTGAGTTACCTGTATAAGACCTGCAGAAGATGGAGCCCATCAACATTTCTTCACAGATGGGAAAAGGCTCATAAGACAATGTGGTGGTCTAAATGAGATGTCCCTCATAGCCTTGTGCACTGTAATAGTAGTTCCCTACTTTGTGACCTTCTTTGAAAAGGGGAATGTGGCCTTGTGGGAAGAGATGTGTCATTCAAGGAGGGTCTTGAGAGTTTATGGATGCACAGTATTTCTTGTTTTCTCTGTTTCCTGCCTGTAGTTCAAAATGTAAGCTCTCAACAAACTCTTCAAACCTACTAAGCAGAGTCCTTGCTATAACAGACTCTTTTTGCTCTGGAATTGTAACCCAAATTATCTCTTCCTTCTATAAGTTTGCCTCAGTCATGGTGTTTTATCACAGCAATAGAAAATAACTTATGCAGAAGATTGTAGCAGGAAGAGGGGTAGCGCTATGAAAAAGTTGACATTGATTTTTGGGAAAATATGAAAGGTTTTGAAACTTTAGCCTTTAAAAGTGGCTGAATGCTAAAAGCATAACTAAATAGGCTGTCCTGGTAAGAGCATAGCAGACAGTAATTCTGGGAGCTCTGTGCATTGTGGAAACTCAAAAGGTTTCAGAGGCAAACAATATTCACAACTGAACTAGAAACTGCTCCTGTGGTACTTTGGCAAAAATAGTACTGCTTTCTGCCATTGTCCTAAGAACTTGCCTAAGGACAATAGAAAAGTAATAGACTAATGGCTTTGGTGGAAGAGATTTCAAGACAATCTAATATTGGCTCTGTCGTGTGGTTATTAATAAAATCATATGGTTATTGGTAATCATAGATTACCAATTAAAGAGCAAACCATTAAGCGGCATTCTTCCATGACTTCTGCTTCAGGTTTTGCATCCATGTTCCTACCTGGAGTTCTTGCCTTGACTTCTCCCAGTGTGATCTGACAATTTCTCCAAGTTGCATTTGATTATGGAGTTTCACCACAGTAATAACTAAAGAGAAGCCCATCCCTTCCCATGTGAACATTGACAGTTAATGGTGTGGGAACGAGTGACCTTTCTTCAACAATAGCCACTGATGAGTTACTGATGCTACAGTAAATGTGCCCTGACCAGTGTTTAAACAGGCAACTCCCTTTAAATGAAGGCTTTCAGTAGAAGGCAAGGGAAGATGCAGGATGATAGGGGTGAAAAGGATGAAAAGTCAATTTGTATATGTATGAAACTGTCAAAGGAGAAAGAAAGAAGAAAGAAGAAAAGAAAGAAAGAAAGAAAGAAAGAAAGAAAGAGGAAGAGAAAGAAAAGAAGTTTTATAGATCAAAAAGTTCACATACCAGAAAACACATTTAAGCAAAATTGCTGAGAATACACACTTAGTCAATGACATTCTCTTCAATAAATGTTGCTTGGGAAGGATGCACAATGCATTTAGAAGAAAAAGAGCAGATCTCTATCTTATTCTGTGAAAAAAAAATTCAACGAAGATTAACAGTTTAAATGTAAATACCCAATCGGAGTATTACAAATCGGAGACCCCGATAATTACACCCCTGCAAATCCACTCAATACTCCACCACACATTAAGCCAGAATGATACTTTCTCTTCGCCTATGCCATTCTACGATCCATCCCCAACAAACTAGGAGGAGTTCTGGCCCTAATCCTATCCATCCTTATCTTAGACTCTATACCATTCTTACACACCTCAAAACAACGAGGACTCACATTCCGCCCAATCACATAGACAATGTACTGAATCCTAGTAGCAGACCTATTAATTCTCACATGAATTGGAGGCCAACCAGTTGAATACCCATTTATTGTCATCGGACAAGCGGCTTCAATCGCCTACTTCGCCATTATCGTGATCCTTATACCCATTGCAGGAATTATTGAAAATAACATCTTAAACCTAGACTAAATGTCCCGACAGTATAAATATTACACTGGTCTTGTAAACCAGTAATGAAAGCATTATTTCTCAGGACATCAAGAAAGAGGGACTCTTCCCCCACCGTCAACACCCAAAGCTGACATTCTCTTTAAACTATTTCCTGTACATAAATTTATATAGTACATTAATACATATATGTATATCGTGCATTAAATTATATTCCCCATGCATATAAGCAAGTACTAGTTATCAATTATTTAGGATATTTCACTACAACTCAATATTAAGTTTAATAAACCATGAATATTATAATCAATTAATTAATTAATGCTCTAATGACATATCTGCGTTATCTTACATACACCATTCTAGTCATAAACCTTTCTTGTCCAAACGTCTATCCCTGTCCACATTTGGTCTATTGATCTACCATCCTCCGTGAAACCAACAACCTGCCCACCTATGCCCCTCTTCTCGCTCCAGGCCCATTTTAACTTGGGGGTGACTAATGTGAAACTTTACCAGGCATCTGGTTCTTACCTCAGGGCCATATTGATGGTTCATCGTCCATACGTTCCCCTTAAATAAGACATCTCGATGGTACGGTTCTAATCAGCCCATGCCCAACATAACTGTGGTCTCGGGCAGTTGGTATCTTTTATTTTTCGGTATGCTGTGACTCACCATAGCCGTCAAGGCATGAAGGTCAGCTTATAGTCTAGCTGGACTTACTATTCAAGTGTCATTCATCCTCATAGATACCCCCTACAACATATTAATTAATGGGACCGGGACATTATTACAAG
>PVIU01022333.1:0-29606 GCA_004026605.1 Ondatra zibethicus
GTCTGAGGCGTGGCTCACTCCTGTGGTGACGGCAGCGTCTGAGGCGTGGCTCACTCCTGTGGTGACAGCAGTGTCTGAGGCGTGGCTCACTCCTGTGGTGATGGCAGTGTCTGAGGCGTGGCTCACTCCTGTGGTGATGGCAGGGTCTGAGGTGTGGCTCACTCCTGTGGTGATGACAATGTCTGAGGTGTGGCTCACTCCTGTGGTGATGGCAGCATCTGAGGTGTGGCTCACTCCTGTGGTGATGACAGTGTCTGAAGTGTGGCTCACTCCTGTGGTGATGACAGCGTCTGAGGCGTGGCTCACTCCTGTGGTGACGGCAGCATCTGAGGTGTGGCTCACTCCTGTGGTGATGACAGTGTCTGAGGCGTGGCTCACTCCTGTGGTGACGGCAGCGTCTGAGGCGTGGCTCACTCCTGTGGTGATGGCAGTGTCTGAGGTGTCTGAGGTGTAGGTTGCAAACCGTCTCCTTTCCCAGTTTGTTGCTAGTATTTGATTTTTAAAATACTCTTCTTTTCCTAACACATACATGTCATAATTGGATATAATATTTCTTTCATGCTCTTGATCTTTTCCTTGGGAAATGGAGATGTAATTTACTTGGCATAAAATTAATCTTTTAAAAATATACAACTCAGTCTTTTTTAACATATCTTTGAGCTCATACAACCACTGATTGTGTAATTTGAGACTATTTCAATAGTCTCAAAAATAAACCCCAAACTAATTAACTATTGTCTCCTGTTCTCCCCTCATCCCTCTAGCGATAATTAATTGTTTCATGTTCTGTGTTTTTGCCTGTTATGAACATTTTGTAAGGATGGAATCTTTGAGATGTGAGACTTTTTATTTCTGTTAATTTGCCACACTGTTTTCTAGAGTTTATTCATTTCTAGCTAAATCCAATAATTCGTTCATTCTTAGGCCAAGTAGTGGCTCATTGTTTGGGCGTGCCGTAGTCACCACTGGAGGCCTTGCAGCTGCGCAGGTTGTCAGAATCATCGTTTTTGCTGTTATAAACAGCGCTGCTACGCACACTTTGTGTGAGGACATGTGTTTAATTCTCTCTCTGTGCAGTTACCTCAGTGACTGTGGGTGGTCTCGTCTGACCTCAGTGACTGTGGGTGGTCCCGCCTGACCTCAGTGACTGTGGGTGGTCCCGTCCGACCTCAGTGACTGTGGGTGGTCCCGTCAGACCTCAGTGATTGTGGGTGGTCCCGTCCGACCTCAGTGACTGTGGGTGGTCCCATCTGCATTTCTCTGCTGTTAGCTTTCCCTCTGCTCCTTGGATATTTATGTTTCTTCCTTGGATTTTTTCTAGTTACATACTTCATTAAGTAGTTAAAAACCCTCTTTACCACAATTAAAACATATTCTCAAGATTTCTTCTAAATACAATATCATTAAATTATAAAATAGTGACTGAACTGAAACTTCTAACAGTGTGGCGATAGGTACAGGGTCCGCCCTTTAAAATATGATTATCCTACTGCCGTACTTTTTATTGAGTGAGAAATGTTTTCCTCTCTTGGCTTGTGATATCATATTTATTACATCGTAGGGTATTTTATAACATTCAATTCCGTTCCGTTAATCAATCTGTACAAACATAACATGTAGTTATTAAAAAAGCTGTCTGAACTATTAGATAATGAATAGCAATAAAACTTGGCAGCATAAGTTTTGATAAAATGTTTAAGTTCATAGATATTTAATTTTCTTCAAATGAGTATTGAGGATGTAGCCAGTGAACGAGGAAGGTGCTAAGGAGCGGGAAACAATACTTTGCCAGTCATATAGCTTGAATGTGTTAGTATTCAGATAAAGTGAAAAGGAAGACATCAATTAAAATACAATTGAAGGTTGAGAGCCTTTCCTGGTAAAAATATTTCTTGGCTGTAGTTTTTTTGAGTCAATAAAGCTGTAGTTATCATACTTGCCACCAGATGGCAGAGATGCACTCTGAAAAATGTTTTGCAGCTCAGTTCTTCCAGCCACACTCTCTGCAAAGACCTTGTAAGATTAGACTGGAAAATGGATTACCTTTCCACCTAAGACCATGAGAAACAAACCACTGCCTTTCAGGTTCAAAGCTTGCACTTACCATATAGATGTGCCTTTAGCTCTGAGAGTCTCATGGGCCAGATTTATATTTGCAAATGCAAGTTTTAGAATTGCTTTTAACTTCACAAATGCTGCAGAATTAAACTCTGCCCCTCCCAAGTGTTGGTTCCCCGCCATTCCCTGCCAAGCAGACAGTACTGTCAATCATTTTGCACCCTAAGTGTAAATACTGAACTTTCTTTCTAATCTTTTTTCTGTGGACTTTTTCATTACATTTGTTTGTGATTTTGGTCAACTCAATTTCAGAAATGTCTTCTGTATGTTCTTCATTTGCAACAGATCCTTTCACTGGCTTTGTTGGGTATCATCTTATTTCTTTCCCATACTCTTGCTTTTTAGTGAATTTGCATGTTGTACTTTGTTTCTAGAATCATACTATTTAAGTAAAGCTATGATAAAGTCATTTTTGATATTTCCCTTTTTGTACTTCAAGTTGAAAACACTTTAATTGAAATATTATTGCATAATTTCTTCCCGTTTCCTCCTTCCAGTTCCTCCCACATGCACCCCCTCCATTGTTCTGTCTCAAAATCATGTCCTCTTTTTCTCTAGCTATTGTTATACACACACATATGCACATGCAAATCCTAAAAATAAATGCAAAATCCTTTCAGTGTTGCTTGTATGTCCTTGGAGTTTTAATTCTTAGCTTTTAAGTAGACAATATTCCTCACTGAGATTGCTTCTTTTAGTTGGGGAAGACAAATATATATATATATAATATTGGCAACTGTAGGCCTGTGCATCTGACTGCACAGAACTCTAGGTGGCACCCGTGACTTAAATATAGTGTTACAGCCAGAGCTCTCTACTTCCCAGGGCCGAGTTACAACTAGATAGGAATTAAGGTAGGGGAGGAAGAAATGGAATTTTAAGGCACGGGAGAAGTTAACAATTTTAAATAGAGTGCTGGAAAAGCCCTTACTTAACAAACTTCCTTAATACTTGAAGGAAGTTAAGAAGTAAGCCTGTTAGGCTGTGTCTGTGGTATGGCCACTGCAGGCTGTGTCTGTGGGAAGGCCACTCCAGGCTGTGTCTGTGGGACGGCCACTCCAGGCTGTGTCTGTGGGAAGGCCACTGCAGGCTGTGTCTGTGGGAAGGCCACTCCAGGCTGTGTCTGTGGGACGGCCACTGCAGGCTGTGTCTGTGGGACGGCCACTTCAGGCCCTGCCAAGGTAAGGGAGGATGAGTTCTGATTTGTCTTGTTTTTTTACATTTAAAGCCAAGTTCAAATGCCCCTACTTAAACAGAATCTGTCTCTATCCAGCAGAAAATATACTTTTTGCTTTTAAAGAATACTTTTAAATGAATTTATTCCTTATTGTGTGAGAGTTTCCAACATGCCTATAATATGTTTTAATCAAATCTACCCCCATGTTTCAGTATCCAGCTCCTTTCTTATTCCCCCACCACTTTCCCTCTCGACTTTCCATGTCTTTAGAAAAATAAAAATAAAAAACCAAGTCCACTTAGTGCTGCCTCGATATTCATGGGCCCACACGATCTACTGGAGCGTGGAAGGATTTCAGGGGCCACGTTGCTGAGGAAAACTGACTGTCCTGGCAGCCACCATCCATTTGCTCCTTCACTGGGGTGGGCTTCATGAGTCCCTCTTTTCCTCTCGCTAGGGGTTTTGGTTGGCTTGATCTTGTGAGTCTTAGGGACGCTGTCACAGCTGCTGCTGCTCAGGAGTTGTTGACACC
Source organism: Ondatra zibethicus (assembly GCA_004026605.1). NCBI lineage: Eukaryota > Metazoa > Chordata > Mammalia > Rodentia > Cricetidae > Ondatra > Ondatra zibethicus. The sequence continues at coordinate 3,828 of PVIU01022333.1, forward strand.
CAGCACCTCTACTCTCCAGACTTTTCGCAGCAAGGTTGAGCCTTGGGGGAGGTACTTTTATCAACGTATTCAACACCATCTCACTCTCAGTGCGCTCGCCAGTGCTTCTGTCACACTGCTTTGCTGAATGTCGAACTATTCAAGGACACAGTCTCCTTCATGCATCTGTGCTGACACATAGTTGAGGTTTTAGAATAGGCACTCCTTGAGTATCAGTTGCTTTAGAATGAACTGAATAGATTGTATCACTGAAAACTAATGGATTTCCAAGTATTTTAGCATACTCTTTTTGTTTATTATTATTATTTGTTTATTGTTTTTGAGACAAGGTCTTGTTTTGTATCCCAGACTGGCTTGTATTTGCCATTCTCTGGCCTCTGACTTCAGAGGGCTGGGGTTACTGTCATATGCCACCGTACTCGGCCGTTCCATCCTTTCTATGTGTCACCATTATCCTTTGATTGCTAAAACTGAATTTGTCCAAAGACTGCAGTGGTTTTCTGTGGTTTAACGTCCCTAAAAGCACTGCTCATCACACCTACGAGCATGCCGATGTGCCATAAAGTCCCGAAAGGCCCTCACGGGATTGGTGCCTAGCGCCCTTTCTTTGTAACTTGTGCCAATGATGGAGATTAGCATAATTTCAGAGGGATTCCTATGCCTCGTCACTTGGGTTTGTCATATTTTAGCACTGCTTTAGTGGATCTGATTGACTGTCTTTGTTTTCCATGTCCCTACATAGCTATGTCTGGGGACTTTATTTTGGGTAGACTGGCTTGTCAGTGTGCTGTCAGTATAACAATGGGGAGAAGACTGGCGTTCTCCATGCGGCCTGGGTCCTGAAGAGATGGATGACTCAGCTGTTGAGTCTCTTGCTGCTGTATTGTGAAGACTGGGGTTCAGGTTCCAGCACCCGTGCTGGGGAGCTCACTAATGGCTGTAACTCCAGCACCAAGGGTCCAGCTCCCTCCTTTGGCCTTCATGGGCACCTGCATGCACACTTGAGAAAACACTCATGTGTATAAGTGCAATTTCTTTAAAAGGTATTCTTGTGTGGATGGCATATTATATGGCTTTTGTAATCTTTTCAGAGGTTTCTGTGTCATAGATGTTGAAAACCGCATGGTAGCTGTGAGACTTACTGAAAGTTACCCATGGAACTGCACAGTGGCAAATACTGTGTCCACGACTGCATCCTCAGCTTCTCAGACTGTGGGTCGCAGCAGTGGATAGGGTTATGCAACAAGTATGGAGGCCCATGAAGAAGTAGACGACAGTAAAAGGTTTATAAACATGTGGCAACTAAAATTTAATCCAAATGTCATGTATGACCCCAAGGTGTTTCTGGCAGTGTCACAAATGTCGTGTGCATCTGCACTGTAGCCTTGGGTTCCAAACACGCATGTACACCTTGACTGTGCACTGCATGTGCTGTCCCGCTGACTACACCCGCAGTGACAGCTGGAGGTGCCCTGGCTCACACTCAGGACCATCTGTGCTGGGAGTTGCAGTGGTTTTACTGTGCATGCAGGGTTTCTGCTCTTACAGAAACATAACGATTTACCAAGGAAAACAAGGACTTTAAATACTTTCCTAACATTTTCCCTCATCATGTAAGAATCAAGTGAGTTTATTTTTTGGTTCTATTGCATGAGAATGCTGGTTTTTAAACATCTCTGTTCGAGCTGCTGACCTTACTTTTATGTTTATTTTTAAAGCATTAAATGAATTTTAGCTTCTCATTAGGACAAACTTTATAACAATTTCTGAGATGGCCTTAAATATTTCTACCATTTTGTGCAACGTACTTCTGTTGAATGATATTCTTAGCATTGATGATTATAAAATCAAGATATTGATTAGCTCTGAAAAACATTGTGGGTGTTCTATGACTTAGAGTATCAAATACACAGTCAAGGTTTAATTATTTATATAAACATAAATAAACAATGTATTTCATTAGTATGCAATTTTGCCTTCATCTTTATCAAATGGCAAAGTTATATATGCCAGAGAATAATTTTAAAATAAGTATCTGTATGCTTTATTATTTTTTTTGTCTGAGACAGGGTTTCTCTGTGGCTTTGGAGCCTGTCCTGGAACTAACTCTTGTAGACCAGGCTGGTCTCAAAACTCACAGAGATCCGTCTGCCTCTGCCTCCCGAGTGCTGGGATTAAAGGTGTGCACCATCACCACCCAGCTATATGCTTTATTATTGATAAATAATTTGTATCTGTATCTCACATCTCTGTATACCTAGGTAGTATACAAATTTCTTTGGTAAAATTGGAAAAATTTTAAGGAGGCCTGCCTTGGTCTGTGATATCGGGCTTGGCCCGAGCCTGTATTTTATCTCTGACACTGGGTTATGTGGAGAGTACAGTGGGTGGGGATGGCTCTGTGCTCTAGACAGAGTCTGCCGAGTCAGCACTGATGGTGCGCCTGCAAAACCAGTGTTTGTGAAATGTGTGGAACAAAAGTAATTTAGGAAAAATGTAAAATAGGGAATTAAATGAACAGACTTAATAGTATCAAGTAGGAGAAATATGTTTTTACATCTTTATGGACATTTCTTAAAATGTTAATAAATTTTTTTAAAGAAGGAATTTTTAAAAAGATTTATTTATTTATTATGTATGCAGTGTTTTGCCTGCATGTATGCCTGCAGGTCAGAGGGCACCAGATCTCATTACAGGTGGTTGTGAGCAATCATGTGGTTGCTGGGAATTGAACTCAGGGCCTCTGGAAGAGCAGGCAGTGCTCTTAATTGCTGAGTCATCTCTCCAGGCTCAACGATGGAATTTTAAAGACAGACGGAATGGTATCAAAATAATAGGAAAACAAGATTTTATAGTTAAATTCCTAGGTTGTCAGTGTGTCTTCTGTCACTTTCAGTTTATCTTACTGTGGTTGGCTGCTGCAGTGTGTTTTGTTAATCAGATTTACCAGTTTATAGTAGTACTTGAGTATTCTAGGTAAGTCATCCCCAGTATGATTATTTTCACCTCAGATTTTATCTTGGTATAATTGCTAATGTTACACACACATACACACACAGCTGTTGATTTCCACCAAGATATGAATACGGCTATTGCACCATTCGGGATAGATAGCTCATCATATGGTCATTGCTGTGGTTCAGCAGCAGCGAAGATGAGTAGTGTTGCTTGCCCGGTGTGGCAGCTGGTGTAGCCCCTCCTGGTTCTGTGAGAGCTGGACTTCAGGAAGGAGGATTTCAGCTCACATCGCTTCCAGGTCCTGTGTCCGAAGTGTGCGGTCTTCAGCAGTGTCATCTTATCATGTCTGCTGGAGATATGGCGAAGAAGCCAAGTAGTTTTTACAGGTTATGTTGTAGACTGGTTTCACAAGGAGTGGTTATTAAGACACTTACCCATCACCAGTTTTTGGTAGTACCTACCTGTGTTGGTAACGTGACCATTGGCCTACTCTTGAACTCTTATCTGCACACTTTGTCTGGTTATCTACCTTGTGACAGCACCACATTGTTCTTCCTTCTCCTCCTTTTATCTCTTCTTCCTTCTTGATTATTTTACATGGATGACTGTGTCATTTATGAATATTTCTCTTATTTTCTAATTCCTGTTCTGAAGTCGGCGTTCACGCTGTGTCAGTGCACTTCTTCTTGTTGATCCCTTCACACTACCCATCTTTGCTCCTCCACACTCTCCCGCTGCTCCTTTTCCTTGCCCCCTCCCCCCTTCTGTTTCAGCTTTTGCCACCAAATGTCTTCATTACATTATTGAGTAGAAATGGTGTAAAGTGGTTATCTTTGCTTTGTTTCAACTCTTAGTGTAAATGTAGGGATATTATACTCAAATATGATGTTAGCTATAGACTTTTCACAAATATTCTCTACTCTTTTGAGGAAATTCTGTTACTAGTTTCCTGAGTTTAAGAATGAATGACTGTAAAGCTTTGGCAAATGTTTTTTTCTGCTTCTCTTAAAGTGAGAGCGCATTCCCCTTTAGTCTGCTGAATTATGCCAATCATTTGCAAGTGCTATGCTGGTCGCACATTGCAGGACTCATCTTTTGGTTTTGAGGGTGATATTCTGTTTATATATTTCTGTATCTGATCTACTAGTATTTTATTAGAGAATTTAAAAACTTTATAAGAAATCTTGGTATGTTGTTTTCTTTCTTGTAACTTCACTGGCTTTGCTCTTATAGGAATACTGGCCTCATAAGTCAAGTTACCAAATGATATTTTATCTTTAATGTTCGTCAGAGGTTCATACAGAAGCGATTTTTCCCTAGAATTTTTAAGCTGTGGATTTAATTAAGTGTCTATAACCTGTTCACACTCTTGAATGTGAAACCATTTCTAAAGTTTGGCTTTGTAAGGTGTAGTATGGGTGATGCTCACTAGTCATTTGAAAATATTTTTTTTTTCTATTAAAATGTTAGAGACAAGCAGGATACTCATCTGTAATCAGCCAAGGCAGATTTGGGGCTTTGTAAGTTTTGGGGCCCACTTGATAACTTAGAAAGACTTGTCAAAAGATAGTATTTATAGGAAGATGGGGAGGCCTGGGTGTAGCTCTGTGGTGTAGCACTTGCCCAGTGTGGTATGTGCTTTGACTTCAGTGGGCTCCTAGGATTGCCATGAATGGTGGAGAAGATGGCTGGATGGTTTGTTCTTTTCTCACATTCCACGTTCACCTCTATGTTGGACATATGTCTTTATCTTTCAATCCACTTTTGTATGTGTTGGTGCATTTGGGATAATTTTCGTGGCCGTTCCACTGTCTGAAGTTGGTTACTGTTGACTTTCCCCATAGAGACATTCAGTCAAAATCACTTCCTTCTGTATCGCAGAGGCTCGTCTTTGGTTTGTCGTCTGATGCATTTGTCTCCATTGCTTTGTTCTTCCTACCCACGCTCTAGGGATACCAGTGAAGTGGTTTTCAGTTAAACATGCACAATTATAATTGATAGCCATTTTCTTAGTGACATTTAATTATCTTATGCTCTATTTATTTTGTTTTTCTTGAAAGTGTCTTTTTTTTTCATTTAACAACATTTTTTAAAGCACCCAATATTCACTTGCAACATTTGGTTTTGATATTAATAGTATTAAGGAAAATACTTTAGTAAAATAAGAGGCACAATGGAAAAGAAAGCCAAAAAGATATTGAAATGGGGTAGTTTGTTACCCAAATATTGGTGACTTGGTAGCCAGCAGCGTTGTTTTAGCTGTTGCTGAGAAAATTGTATGGTAATACCAAAATGGTCATTTTTTGAGAATATTTAATTATAACACTAAAGTTTATCTTGGGTTACTTAGGTCTCTCCTATTTATAAAATATATAAGTTAATCTTTATAATAAATTTAATGTGTTTTTAAAGTTTTGGTTCATTGCAATTTTTTTTCATATATTCTGACTATATTCTTCCCCCACCTACAATCCCTCCCAGACCTTCCCATCTCACTACATGCTCTCTCTCTCTCTTCTTAAGAAAACAAATCAAACAAACCATCCAACAGTAAAAACCAAAATGAAAACCAGTAAGACAAAAAAAAAATACCAAAACAAAAAACATGGAGTCTGTCTAGTGTTGGCTAGCTACTCTTGGGCATAGATAGTTCTTGTTCTGGAGCAATTGACAGACCCAGTGTCATTCTGTCGGAGGAAACTAGATTTTTTTCTTTCTTAGCAGGTATAAATTGCAATAGGTTCTTGCCAAGGGGTGGGACTTTGGTTCATGTCCCTTTTTCTTGTTAAGCGTTTGTCTGGTGTGAACCTGTGCAGGTCTTGTGTGTATACCATCACAGTCTCGATGAACTCATATGTGTGTCAGCCCTGCTGGATCTGGAAGACGTTATTTCCTTGGAGTCATTCCCACATTTGACTCTACAATCTTTCTGTTTTCCCTCTACATAGATCTCTGAGCCATGAGGGGAGAGGTCTGATAAGAGCTCAGTGCTCTACAGTCAAATATCACATGTACTCACTCATATGTGGCTTTTAGACATAGAGCAAAGAAAGCCAGCCTACAGTTCACATTCCCACAGAACCTAGACAACAGAGAAGAGGAGAGACATGCATGGATCTAATCTACATGGGAAGTAGGAAAACACAAGATCTCTTGAGTAAATTTGGAGTGTGGGAATCATGGGAGAGAGTTGAAGGGGAGCAGAGAAAAATGTATAGCTCAATAAAATCAATTAAAAAAAAAAGAAAGAAAAATTGACAGGCCAGAACTGTCAAAAAGGACAGAGATGATAAGAAAATAAAAATAAATATATAAAAAATAAATAAAGCTCCTCACTCTAGGTACCCTGTCTAGTTGTGGCTCTTTTGTTAGTTACCATCACCTGCAGGAAACAGCTTCTCTGATAAAGGCTGCTGATGCTCTGGTGCATGAGTCATTTGGTCTGGTGCATAGGTCACGAGGAGTCATTTTGTTGCTATGGTTTTTTAGTACCATGGTTCTCAACCTTCCTAATGCTGTGACCCTTTAATACAGCTCCTCATGTTGTGGTGACCACCTCCCCGAACCATAAAAATTATTTCATTGCTACTTCATAACTGTAATTTTGCTACTGTTATGAATCACAATGTAAATATCTGATATGCAGGCTATCTGATATGTTGTCTCTTTGAAAGGGTTGTCCGATCCCCAAAGGGGTTACAATCCCCAGGTTCACAACCACTGCTTTAGCATAGTGATTGTAGGAGGTCCCCCCCCCCAAGGTCCACGTATTCTTAACTGATATTGATTTGTATGCTCATAGAATGCTTCACAAATATTTTGTAGATGGATTTTATTGGCCATTGACATGAGTTTGAATAGTGAGCCATGGGCCTATTGCTTCCAGCTCAGCATTTTTGGCAATTTTTAATGCTGTATGCTATCTTGTAGGCTTCTTCTTTCATGTCTTCCTTAAATTCTCTTCCAGTGCATTCAGTAAAGCAGTCCTGCTATCGGTCAGGGGTAAGATGGCGGCTACCACTAATGGAGGCTGCCATTTCGAGGTGAGGCAACCGCAGAGACCACTGAGTACAGAATAGCAAAGAAACAAAACAGAATGATTCTCTCTCTCTCTCTCTCTCTCTCTCTCTCTCTCTTGGTCTCTCCAGGGCTCATGCTGCCCTGTCTACCTCACAGAGTCAAAACAAACAAACAAATATAAGCAGGGAGTTGGTGCCAAAACTTTCTTGTTTTATGTATTTAATTCTTCAGAAGTTCAGGAATTTAAGTTTATCGACTTGCCACGTGGATTGACTATCATGGTGAGACGTTTGTGTTCTTTCTATCACTCATCTGTGACATCTGCTCTCGTCCTCTGCCTTTCTTCTGGTGGCTGTGCACAGTCTTTCTCTGCTGCTTGTCTACAGAACATCCCCGTTCTGTCTGCTTAGGGCATAACTCGTACAGCTGTGTATAATTCTTCAAACATGTGATTGGGTAAGGAATGGTTGAGCACTTACAAAAAATACTTACTAGACTTCAAAGTTTCAAGGTAAATCGCTTGAAGAGCTGAACAATATGAATAATTTTAATAATTTTCATTTCATTTTCATATCCTTTCTTTAATTAAAAAAACTCCAAAAACTAAAAACAAACCCCGCTCCTAACTGTAGTGGTCACTGGTCTGATCTTGTGCGGGGAACTGGGGCTGTGATGGATAGCCTGTCCTGTCCAGAAAACACGCGTTCACTCTGGTCTGACGTGATCGGTCTCTTATAATCTTTCTGCTTCCTCTTCTCAGATGGCCCCTGAGCCTTAGTGTAGGGAGTAGGATGCATATGTTTCCCTGTGGCTGAGCACCCAACAGACATGTCTTCTCGGCACTGTTACCCAACAGACATGTCTTCTCAGCACTGTTACCGGTTGTGAGTCTTTGTAATCACCATCCAGTGCACCATAAGCTCCTCTGATGAGCTCTGAGACAGTTTGTCACCATGTCTGCTTAGCAAAATAATATCAGTAGGTTTGCCTCGAGGGTCTGTAGATTTCCCAGCCATGGGTTCTTGTCTAGAATGACAGCATCAGGCGTGCACTTTCTTCTGTGGAGTGGACTTTAGCACTAATTAGACAGTGCTTGTTACCCTCATCCCCTAGTGCAGCCATGGGCACACCTGGCCATGCGGATCACTATTGTAGCTCACAGGGTCTACAGCTGCCTAAGCTTACCAATGGCCCCTGTGCCCAGACTGCCTGTCCTGCTGAACACTCTCTAATGCTAGGAAAGCTAGCCAGCAGCGGGGAGCTTCCTGGTTAGTACTAACTGGATTTCTCCATGTCCCGTGATTAGTGTGGTGTTTCTGTTTTAATTTTGTGCGGTCACTTTTAACACTCAGAATCCTGGAGATTGAACTGAATGAATTAGTCTTGTGCATGTCAAGATAGTTTAATACATATCAGATTGCTCTTCTCCTAAGATTGGAATGCTAAAATTAATATAGAATTGTATAAATTTCCTTAGGAATTTTTGGATACGCTGTTTTTTTTCCCCCCACAATAAAACAGCATAAATAAATGGTGGTGTAGGGAACCAAGCTTATTATTTCCTATAAACTACTGATTTTCTCTCTGAGGTATTTATCTAGTAGTTATATATGCACATATGTTATGCAGTTGGCTAGTTTTGAGGTATGACTTGGAGCTCTGTATGGGACACAGGTCTTACAAGGGTGGTTTGAAGGTTATCTGTGGAGTAGTTCTTACTGTGCTTACCTAATTACACAGTGCCTGAGCTGGAAAATTGAACTTTAGCGTGCTCTCCCCTCCCTACTGATGTGCCAGCCCCTTCCGCTTGTTTCTTTTTATTTCCTTGTTCGCTTAACATAAGACCATGTTGGCATTTTTCTTTGTCCACTTCTTAAATATTATTTTCCTCATTAATATTTTCAAATCCTGAGTTTTCTATTTGTATGTCTACTTTAAAATATGCGTAAAACTTACTTGTCTTAATAAGGCAGATTTAACAATTTTAGTTAAATCTTTCAGAAAAAGTATATCACAGTTTTTTATATAATCAAAATGGTAGTGCTACAGAGTTTAGGGAACCAAATTCTGATGCAAAGCAACCTTTTTTTTTTCACTTCTGTATTATAAACATGTGTCTGTGTAAATGTATGTGAGTTATTTGACACAATTGAAAGTTTTGATTTCAGTTTGTGCGTTAGTGTTTTATTCCTACGGAAAAATGTGTGGTTTGAGAATTCCGTTTATGACAAAGGCTTGAAATAGTCTTTTACTCTTATCTTTAAGTTATCTTGTCTCATATGATTCCGGGGCCACCTAGAATCTGCAGCATCAACGCAGAAGTCAGGTGAGAAGCCAGTTCTGCGCAAGGAGTGTTGGTTTCATGATTGTAGTTGAAGAAATTCTGTTTGAGTTGAACAGAGTTTGGCTTGCTTAGTTTTCATGAAGGGAAGAAAGTGTTTGCTAAGGCCAGATGATGACTGTTCTCAGGTCAGGTCAAGTGTGATTTGGGTGCTTTGAATGAATTAGACTCAAGTCGGAAGAGCTATTTTCCGGATGTGTATTCTATTTTTTTCCATAAACCACTTGGGAAAAACAAACTACGAAACCTAAATCCACTTGCACAAAACAACACATCTCATGTTTGTCTCTTGAAATAGGAGAGTTTAGAATCTGTGACATACACCTGGGTATCAATAGAGAGGTGAAGATGCTACTCGTGGTTTTGAAAATATGGTCATTCTCTTGTGTAACAGTTTCTAAGGGCTAATACCTACAGAGAGAAGTTATGACACTCTGGACACAGACTTATGGGAGCTTCAACTAGAAGTCATTGGGATGAAAATGTTGATAAACTTGTGTTTTGAAGGCAGGACTGGTAAATCTACCAGTTTGGATGACTTTGGAAAAAGACGCTCAAGGATAGTGCCTAGAAAACCTGGAGGGCACGGGTCTGGGTAAGGTCAGCCAGGAATTCCTGGGATGCCAAACTGAGAAATGGTTAAATGAGTTGAAATCAGAAGATGAGGTCAAAGACAGGAAATACAGATGCTGGCAGTCGTGGGGTCCAGGCTGCCTCCGGGAGCCTGCAGATGAATGGGGAGTGTAGCCACAGCAGGACGTCCAAGACGTTTCGAGACATACAACAGCAGTAAGAGCTAACTAAGGACACTAAGAAAACAACAGTCATTAGGAGAGAGGACGTTCCATGGGTATTTGTGAATAATGAAGAGTGAAAATGGCTTCTTGTCGAGGAGAACATAGCATTAGCATCTAATACCACAGGTGTGATAGATGAAGCACAGAAGAAAGACCTGATGTAGAATTTGGCAAGATAGAAGTCACTGCTAAATGCAATCTCAACAAAACGTTAAACATCGAAACTTGATCATTTAATCCAGAAAAGCCTGTGAAATGAGGAGCTGGGTGCAGTGGCTAGAGCCAGCTTTCCGAAGCTCTGCTGTGATGAGGAACAGGAAAATAGGACAGTACCTACAAGAAAATTTGGGCTCAGGGGGGTACTTTTGAGACAAGAAATGATTCAGTAGCAGAATCAATGGGGTAGAACTTGGTGAGAAAATGTGAGTCTTGTGTGAAATCACATGGGTAATAGCCTCAATAGAATACTTTCCTTCTATGTTTTCAAAGTTAGGGCATAAATAACCTCATTCATGGGTAGGTGGAATCTCTGATAAATCCCTATTTCTGGTCTTTTTTTTTAAGGGACAAGGGAATTAAAATTTTAAAATTGATAAGCTTGGGCAGTGGGCTTCCATGGTCTTATTATTTTCAGGTCTGTTTAGGTGGAACAAGAACTTTTGCAGCTTAGTTTAAGCTGAGGGAAGAAAGGGAGAACCTCAAAACTAAAGCCTCTGTTCAGAGATTGTTCGAGAACAGGATCTGCATCGTGTGGAATGAATGCACTCAGGTCAAAAGAGTTATTTTCAGGAGAACTACTTTGAATGAAACGATTAGAAGCTGTAGCTCTTCAAACTCGGAATGAGAGAACGCACAGTTCGTAAGATTCTCGTGCGAACACTGTGTTTTCTGGTCTCAAGGTCCCCTTCCAGAGTTCTTCACTTGCTGTTTTAATGTAGAACTTAGTCGCCTGGTGCCTTTACTTTGAATTTTTTTTGTTTACTTCTCTTTTGTTTGTTTATTTTGTATTCATTTTACATTCCAACCACAGTTCTCCCTCCTACACACCTGTCACCTCCATGCCAGCCCGCTCCCCCATCCACTCCCTGTAAAGGGTGAGGCCTCCCATGGGGAGTCAACAAAGCCTGGCACACTAAGTTGAGGCAGGACCAAGCCTCCTCAGCCCCCGCAAGGCTGAGCATAGCACCCACCATAGAGAATGGGCTCCCAACCCCAGCTCACACACGAGCAATAGATCATGGTCCCACTGCCAGGGGCCCCTACTTTAAATTTTTAAAATTTACTTGTGTATGTGTGTGGCTCACACATGTACACGTGGAGGTCAGAGGACAGCCTCTGAGACTGAAGTCTTTCCCTCTATCATCTGGGTCCTGAGCTTAGCCTGCTAGGTTTGAGAGTGGGCGCCCTTACCTGCTGAGCCGCCCCACTGGTTCCTGGTGCTTTATCGCACACCTCTTATTTTACCTTTCTCTCTGGCTTATTCATCTACTTACTAACATTCTAATGTTTCCTGAAGCTGCATCTTTTGCTGATAATTCACTTCTGTATTGACATATTGATTACTACCCTATCTTCCTTTTAAAATATCATGTGCACATACTTCAAGTTCAACTCAACATCTATTCCATCTCTTTCTTTAAACTGTTCCTCATTTAGCATTCTGTCTCAGCAAATTTGGAGACCAATGCCTGGTTACTTAAGAAAGAAATCTAAGAGCCGTTTCTGACTCCTTGACCTTCGCACTCCACTTCTTCCTCCTGTGGTCACTGACTAATGCTCTTGGTTCTTAGTCCACTCGTTTTTCCTCTTGATCCTACTATGACAGCTTTCATTCTAGCCAACTAATACTTGCTTGGATTATCACATTAACTCTTTAATTGATATCCCTGCATTCCCACATAGTAAGATAACATTTTGATATACCTATCATCTATTTCTCTTTTTGTGCCTCTTGCTCGTGCCTGAATCCTCTTGATTCTGATCATCAGGACTTTGTGCATATATTAACACATAGGAGAGTTGTGTCAACATAATGCTGAACTGTGACTTGACTGAAAATCAAAATCTTTAACCAGTTTTCAAGGTCTTGTGAGATGTGTCTCCTGTTTCCTCTCCAGCTACTTGATTTTTCCTGCCTTGGCCTCTGCTGATTCTTTGTCTGTTGTCCTTGCTTGGTCTTGCACATGCAGTGCACTGCACCATCATACTCTTCCTTGCCTGCACATGCAGTGTACTGCATCCGTCATACTCTTCCTTGATTACACATGCAGTGCATTGCACCCATCATACTCTTCTTTGTTTTCACATGCAGTGCACTGCACCCGTCATACCCTTCCTTGATTACACATGCAGTGTACTGCACCCATCATACTCTTCCTTGTTTGCACATGCAGTGCACTGCACCCGTCATACTCTTCCTTGATTACACATGCAGTGCATTGCACCCGTCATACTCTTCCTTGTTTGCACATGCAGTGCAAGGCACCCACCATACTCTTCCTTGATTACACATGCAGTGCATTGCACCTGTCATGCCCTTCCTTGATTATACATGCAGTGCATTGCACCCGTCATACTCTTCCTTGTTTGCACATGCAGTGCAAGGCACCCACCATACTCTTCCTTGATTACAATGCAGTGCACTGCACCCGTCATATTCTTCCTTGCCTTCACATGCAGTACACTGCACCCGTCATACTCTTCCTTGCCTTCACATGCAGTGCACTGCACCCGTCATACTCTTCCTTGATTACACATGCATTGCACTGTACCCGTCATAGTCTTCTTCCTTGATTATACATGCAGTGCACTACACCCATCATACTCTTCCTTGATTATACATGAAGTCCACTGTACTCATCATACTCTTCCTTGCCTGCACATGCAGTGCACAACACCTGTCATACTCTTCCTTTCCTGCATATGCAGTGCACTACACCCATCATACTCTTCCTTGTTTGCACGTGCAGTACGCTGCACCCATCATACTCTTCCTTGATTACACATGCAGTGCACTGTACCGGTCATACTCTTCCTTGCCTGCACATTCAGTACACTACACTTGTAATATGATTCTTTTCCCTGTTTCTGCATGCAGTGCACTGCACCTGTAATATAATTCTCTTCCTTGTTCTGCTCATCGCATGTTTGACACTTTATTATCTATGATTCTTATCTGGAATGGTACTTAGTCCAGGACACCGATGAACTAAAGAGTCCAAGGTTATTTCAGGGTTACTGCTTCTTATTCTCTTTATATTACCAATCTGAATCCTTGGAGAAGCATAATGTCACTTATTTACTGTCTTCCCCATTAGACTTCAGGACAGAACTCATGAGGACTAGGATGATATTGAACCCCTCTTCACTCCATCTTTTCTCCTTCTGTCTCCTTTTTTCCTTCCTTGTGTGCTCTTTAGGAGTTAGAAATGTGCCAAGAAACTGTAGTTAATACTTTGCAGACATTTCTCTAATGAATGATTTTTAACAGTGATTTATTCTTTCAATATTTTTATACAACAAAACAGTTTGGATCATTTAGCATTGAAATTCAGTACCTTTGGCTGGGAAATGTCGGGCTGCATCTTCAAGACTGAATACTTGTCACATGCCATTAAGAGGATGAAGGATTAGAAAGAGTTGTGGATTCCCATATGATAAACCTAATTCTTTCACATGTGCAAGAAGTCATCAATTTGTCAAGAAACTGTAGTTCTGCTAAATACATTTGGAGCTAAGATACTGGAATATTAGATATTAATTTGATATTATTCCTTTTGTAATTGTGGCTGGATGGAAGTAAATGGTTTTTGGTTCAACATACAATTTAATTCTTAAATTTTTAATTATTTTATTTTTTGAGATATAATTCTATCATTTCCCCCTTCCTTTTCTTCCTACCAACCTTCCCACATACTCCTTGATTTCATTCAATTTCACTGTAAACTACATTTTAGATATTTGTCCTGACATTCACAACATAAAATTTAAAGAAATTTAATAAATCAATAAGAATTTTATTAGATGAATTTCTAAGGTTCTTTGCTTGAGCACCTTTACAGATAGCAAGGTAGCATTTACCACAGTTGACTGAACCTTCACCATATGCCTGATACAAGACCTCTTTTTAGAGACACTCCCAACACTCTTGTCTATTTTGAAACAGATGGGAAATAGCCCATTGGGACCCTTTACTATTGCCTTAAGTTTAACCTTCTTAATGGTGGCGGTAGTTGTGTGATGGCACAGGGGTCTGTAGACAGACCGAAACAATGGGCAGAAGAGGTAATGTAAACACCGCAGGCAATAGACAAACAGTTCTGTTCTAGCTCTCTGCTTCCCATTTGCCCTCAGCCAGAGATAAGCTGTTGGTTACTTTTTCTGCATATTGAATTCAATGTTTTATATAAATGATAAGAATAAAAATGTATTCTCATTAATGAGAAATGTTTTGTAATGTGGAATTTAATTTGAAAATAGAGAAATGTAATGTTAAAATTTATTTTTAGATTTCTGTTGATAACTTTTTTCAGCATAGAAACTAATCGATGTTCTTTTAAAAGAGAAATGCTGTGGTGGTACACGCCTTTAATCCTAGCAGTCAGGAGGCAGAGGCAGACAGAGCTCTGTGAGTTCGAGGCCAGCCTGGTCTACAAGAGCTAGTTCTAGGACAGACTCCAAAGCTACAGACAAACTGTCTCAGAAAACCAAACCAAACCAAAACACATCCCCCCAAAACCAAACCAAAACAAAAAAGAGAAATTAAGAGTCAAATAAGGGAAATAGCTATAGTCAAAGCTACATACATGTGTGAAAATCTCACAACAAACTCATTATTTTACACAACTAATAGCTGTTAATAAAGTGAAAAAATATTGTGTACTTATGGTCTACAGTAGCACACCCTGATAGTGAGAGAGTTACTAGAATGAAGCAAAAACATATTCTGGTGTTTGAAGACAATTCCTGGTAGCCTGTCTCATGGCTGAAACAAAATTTGCATTGGTGGAATAAAATTACCTATGGAGAAAAAAGAACCCCCATTCTTTTTTATTTATAGTGTATTACATGAAAAGAATTATAGATAAGAGCTCTTTAGGCCAGTATTACTATAGATGCCATTGTTCTCATCTTTTGCTGAAACATGTTTATAGTTGTGACTGATTGTTGTTATTTTCACATAGTAGCAAGTTTTAGTCAGTATTCGTTCCTGAAGAATCTAGGAAAGCTTGGGAATTACTAGATGGCAAACGTGCCTTTTGGTCTCATTTTGTAAGTGCGAATGGAGTCCCTGATATCCCAAGGCTGATTTTTGGAAAATGTAAGTCAAGCAATTGAATTGGATCTGATTCTTGCTCAGATAGATTCCGAGACTGTAGTGTTACTACCAGTGCTTTCCTTGGTGACTATCCTTGGAGCCAGCGGTCCTAACATTGGACAGACATTACCTTTCCTGAAACACTCGTTTTCTTCCTTCTCTGTATATTCCCTAGGTATTACTTTGAATGTTCTCATTTGGGAGGTAATATTTGGTTGGCCTCAATAGCTGTATCCTTGCATTCTGTGAAAAAGTGTGTTCACGTTGCTGCCAGCTTTGAGGCAGCTGTCAATATGTCTGAGCCATTGCCCAGCAGGATCAGCCCTGACATCTCCTGGCAAGGAAGAGAGGCCTGAGAGATGAAGATGATGCTGGGACTTCATGCTGCATGGTGGCTTGTTTTCTCTTTGCTCTCTGAATTAGGTAGCAGAGGTGATTTGGATCATGAGCACTGAAGCCATGAGGAAAAGTTGTCCCAACACAGTGCAGCCTTTTCTCTTTGAGCCGTCCCATTGGCACTTTGTTACTATTGGAAATGTAAGGGCAGCCAGATGTTATGGCTCATGCTTTTATTCCCTATTTCAGAGGTTAAGGCAGCAAGATACCGATATTTCAGGGCAGTCTTGGCTGTTACGTGATGAGTTTTAGGTCATGAGGTTAGCAGGGCCGGTGCGATGGCTCAGGGGGTAGGAATGCTTGCAACAGGGCTTGATGACCCAAGCTCAGTGACTGGAACCCATACAAAAGTTGTCCTCCATGAGTTCACAGTGGCACATGTGCACAGATGACAGGCAGACATATAAAAATTAAAGCTAAATGTGTACATCTTTAAAATAACAAGCCTAGCTACACCCTGAGTAATGGTGGCTTGTCAGGTGAGAAACACCACCAGGCTCTGACTCTTTCCTTTTGAGTTCATGAGCGTTTTCTTGATATTTACCCAGCATCCGATAGATATTTGTAAACTGAAACTTATAAATGACCACGAGTTTAAACTTCTGATGTTTTTGAAGATAATATAAAGAAGTTAGCGTTCTTTGGTTTTTCTATTCATTTAGATGTTCCGTAGTAACAATTAAATTACATTATTATAGAATTTCAGAAATGTGTTGTTGCAGGAGACCCTTGCTAATGGACACTCACAGCAGAAGGGAAGGAGTAAGGCTGCGGATGCCTTACTTAAGCATTGCTGAGTGTGCGCTTACAGGTCCATCCTTAACTCCCGTTTCTACTGGTTACTAATTATCCTGTGGTGATAGGGCTGTTTCTACAAACACTGAAAGTTTGCCTTTTCTTACAGTAAAAATTGTTACTTTCAGATCCTGAGGTAATATTAATGTTTTGCTTTTTATTCTGTTTTTCTTTTAAAATGTTTTGAGCATTTTTTAAAATCTTTGATCATATCACTAAATATTTCTCCATAACATTTTACCAATATAGGCTACTGGCAACAAATTTGGTAGAGTATTGCCCATATTATGATCACCTGGCCAATATTATTTTGCCAATTTAATAGGTGAAAATACCTTGTTTTCATTTTTTTTGTAATTATTTTAGTCACTCCTGGATTGAACTTCAGGTGTTGATTGGCATTTTATAGATCTTCTTTACTTAAATTGCCTTTGCTTTCAAGTGTTCCCAAGCACTTCCGACTCTCTGGGGACTCTTAGCGACCCTGCTCTTTGTAGTGAGTTGCTGAAGATCTTAGTGGAACAGCCAAAGAGAGACTAAGACCACCTCCTCGTCACTTTTGAGCGTTAACTTCCATTCCTGTTGGACTAGATAGAGATATGGGCCCTCCTTAAGTTGTAAGGCAGTTCTTAATTTACCTAAGTTTTCTGGAAAAGGGAATTCATAAATATTATCTGCCATTGCCATCTGCTGAATAGAACATTGGAGGCATGTATGATAAAACTATAACTTTTTGAAGAATAAATGTGAACAAATTATACCTGAATATAATAGTTAAATTCTTTTATCAGCAATTTGCTTCATAAGTTGTTCATAGTTAAGATTTCTAAATACTATGTAAAATTCATTATGTATATTACATATTTTAATTCAGTAATAACTCTAGAAGATGAATGAGAGTGCTAGTTTTGATCTGAAGAAATAATTATATATAAAACATTTCAAATGAACATCCTGAGGTTATTATAGCTAATAAGGGTTCAGCCAGTGCTTAAACTCCAGCTCTTTGCACACAGATTCTGCGCTTTCTGTTCTCCTATTGTTTGTTGATATTCACTTAACAAAAACAGGAAGCAAATATCTTTAACCTTCTTTGCAGCACTTGAAACCTTGACCAGTTACAAAGTTCATTAAATTATAGTGGTTTTGTTTATAAACATTAATAATTCTTCTATTCATGAGCTTTATTTCATGGTGTGACACCATGTGGCAACTTGAAAACAAGGAAGCAAGCAGATGAGCGTAGATACACCAGACAATCGAAGCTGCAGTGATCTTCTGTCCTATCTATGGAAAATGAACGTAGATACACCAGACAATCAAAGCTGCAGTGATCTTCTGTCCTATCTATGGAAAATGAACGTAGATACACCAGACAATCAAAGCTGCAGTGATCTTCTGTCCTATCTGTGCATGTGTCTCAGAATTAACAACTTAATAAAATGTGGGTATCTATTTCTTTAACATGTTTATTGAACACTGACTCTGTACTGTGCATTGTGCTAGATGACTGGGCAGAATACAAGACGCAATTTGACGGAGTTTGAAATGAGGTCTTTCACTTCTGTTTGGTAACTACATGGAGTTTCCACAAAGTGTAAGGGAGGTTAAAGGAGATTACACAGTGGAGGGCGTAATCTAAAATAGACGTCTTCCTTTGATGTTTGACCCACTAAGAATTAGCAGGCAAATGAAAGGGGGTAGGGTAGCAAGTACCATTTAGGGATACTGAGGAAGTAGGAGAAAACGGGATAGTAGGGTCAACAGTATGTGTTTTGTATGGAGACAATATAAAATAAATCTCTGAGCAAGGCAGTTGATGCATTTTTTTATTAATTTGAGGATTCATCTTAAAAATTTATTTCAATACTATCTGGTGCTTAGCTCATTGTTGAAACTCTTATTGTGATCTACCTTAAGATCGAATTTTGAGACAGAAGAAACATATTTGGACAATAAAACCTGTTTTGTTCTATATCCACATATATTATCACACTTATTTCAAAAAGACTTTGATAATAAATATTAAACCTATCCACAAGAACAGTGATTTAGATTGTTTATCACATATTCTTAACCATGAAATTAAGTCAAAAGTAAGAATCTTAAAAATATATGCCTCCATTTTGTAAAAATCAACCATTTTAAGATGAAAATTATCAAGTTAGGACCAGAGGCCTAAAAACACACAGAATGTAGGGTTTCTAATGATTGAGGTAAATGGAAGAAACATAACCTAAAATTACTGTGCATTAAAATTTAGAAGATGCTTTCTTTCAGCTGAGATACCCTGGTTAGGTCACTGGGTAATAGTTTTCCTGCTCATCAGTAGAGAATGGCTTTTATAGTAGGTTTTGTATATGTGCCAACGACTGTGCAGATAGATATATAGGAAATAGGAGGGAGTACATGAAATGGACGAAGTGAAGACTCGCGCTCCAAATGCTCCTTTATAGCCTACGTAGTCGCTAATGTCCTAGTCTCCGTTCCCCATGAAACGGTAGCAGAACTAAGACATACAATATTTTCTGGATAATAAAAATATCTGAAAGTCCCTTAGAAACTGAAAATGTACTTTAGGAATGGACATGTTTGTGTTTGACAACTAGATTAGTGGTCACCTATAAAATATGAATTAATGACATAAAAATAAGGGCACTCTTAGTTTAGATGGACTAACTGGACATCTTAGATAAACGGCCCCTGCATAGCACCGCCTAAGCTTTCATTGGAGACAGTGTAGTCTCAGAGGATGGATGCTGGTGTGAGGCTGTGCTCAGACCATTGCTGGAACCTTCAGGAAACAGCCTCTAAGAAAGGTGCCATGGCTACCATTGCTAAAACAGATTGAGAATAGTTGGTAAAATATCTCTCATCATGGTTACATTTTTCTAAATTTATGGGTAAGATTTTATGTAATATGTGCCATTTAGTTGGATTTTAATTGAGATGGTAAAAATATTTTTCTATAATTACGTAACTCATTATATAGTCACTGTGTAGGACTTTTAGAAAGAAACCAGAATGAACACTATTCACTTAAAAAATAATTTAAGACTTGTTAAACAAGAAATTAATTTGACCAAGTGCACGTTTTCCAAATGTGCTGCTCTGAAGAAGCAGCTCTGAGCTGTAGGTGGAGGAGCCTGTTGTCTGTCATATTCACAGTCCTTCGTGGTATTAAAAGCAGAACCGAGCGCTTATTTTAGTGTTCCAGCCCCATGCAGTGCTGGAAGAGATACCTTCTGTGGCTGAAGTCATTCATTTTTCAGAAAAGAGAAAGCCTGGAAAAATGCACAATCTCTCTCCTTTCGCTGTAGCAACGTTGAGAAGATACCTTGTCCCATTTTTATTACTTCTGAGATTTTATTGCTGGCAGCCAGATGTGCAGAAACTCCTGATGACAGCATATGTTCATTGCGTGTTTTAATAGGCTCAGAGAAATATGAGTAGAGTCCATGAGAGCAGCTCAGCCTCACACTTCAGCCGGGGATGCCCAAAAAGCTTGCTGCTGTTTAGAATTCTTGCTACAGTCAGGAGGAAGCCGAAAGCTGCACGAGCTCGGAGCCTTCTACGGCTGACTTAGAAGAATGACTGTACAGTTAGCTACCAACCTCTGCTCATTTAAGCACGGCTTTTACAGAGCTCAGGAGAAATATGGAACTTGATTGGCATGTTTTTATTTGATGGTGTCTGCGAATAGATGACTTTTAAAGACAGGTGGTAAGGAAAATAAGGAGGATAAAAGGGAAAGAAAATGCAATTTGAGACATTGCGCCAGGTCTGCAATTCTGTTTTATCTCATTTCCATGGGGTTTTTTCATCCCCACCAAATATTTTACAGAATGAGCTTTTTGGACAAACGCTGAACAATGCAAGGTGAGTAAAGCTAAACTATATTTTTCTAATATTATTTTCATAGTAGTAATCTTGTATGGTTATGACATTGTTTGCCTTGAGGTATGGGTGCTATTTCTTAATCAAATACAGCATTTTACACAGCATTCTTAATTTGATCTTAAGGGAAATCTCTTGTTTTTAGGGCATATTGAGCATGTTAAATGTAAGTAGGTTGCCCTCCCAGACACAGCACAGATCAGGCTCTCTCACCGTCTCTTTCCTAATAACTAAAATGATTAATTTAAAATGCCGGACAGGTGTTTTCCCGCAATCATGGAAGTGATTGCATTGCACATGAAAACATGGGACTGTATAATCCTGTGTGATTTGTTGGAAAATATGAATAAGCAATCATGCATGCTCTTGTAAAGCATGCAGAAGATGATTTCTGGGCTAAGACGTTTCTCTGTGCAGGGTTGATCAATAAGCACTCTTAAATAAGCTGTATTGTGGAACTGCAGGCAGTGCTTTGTATTCGGTCGGCTACTTTGGACTCTGTGTTATAAATTTCTATTGCTCTTTCAACTGATCTTTTTTTGTGGTGAAGGTTGTTCATTTATGAACATGTGTTCTAGATGGTTTGTCTGGCTCACACTAGTGGGGGCATTTTACCGAGGAAGCTTTAGAAATGCTGTTTTATCACTAGGTTCTTTCCTCGTCTAAGTTGTTCAGTTTTTGAGACGCTCTCCTGTTTTATACCAAGAATAATAGTCACGAAAACCATACCCCATGCAAAGAAAATATGCATGGGGAAAGATTGAGACAGATATTCTGATAACACAATAATGCCCTAAAATTGTCTAGACGTCAACAGAAGGCTAATAGTGCTTAGCATATTGAATGGTTTCATTGGTCAACTTCTTTTAGGATCTCTGAATACTGTGAGGCAGCCTATTTTAGAGATTAAAAAAGCTCATTATACAATATGTATCTTAATATAGCAAGTGAAAAGGAGGCCCATGAAATCTATTGTCATTTAAGAATTTTCTTGGTGGCAAATATACTTGACCTTTTCTTTGTATTTAGTGTTTTTTTTCTTAGTGAATTGACTAGTTTTTAATTTCTTGCTTTCAGACTAATCTAAGGACTGATGGTATAGGAAATGCCAGGCTACTCTGCAATAGGCTCTTTATTTTAAGACATTGTTTCCTTATTCAGCAATATATCACATTCCTGTCTTTAATTTATTGTAAAATTATATATATATATATTTTCTATTATTTTAAAATAAAAGTAATATGTGGCTTTCTAAAAATTTCCACAATCAAGCCAGCATGAGAGTGAGCGCTCATCTTTTAGAAGTCTTTTGTTACGGAGAGTTTCCACGTGCCCCGGACAGCCCACTGTAGAAGCTGTGCTGTGGCAGCATGGGGAGGCGCAGATTTGAAGTTAGAGTTGGCAGCGCACCCTACGACTCTGTCATTACCCCGGCCTTCTTTTATTTTGTTGTCGACATGTTTATGGTTTCAGTGTTCTTATTAAATTCTGGCATTTTATTTTGGTACAATTAAACAAAAAGTTGTGAAATTTCTAGTGCTTCCATAAATCAATAGTGTTTAGTTTTCTCAGAAATACTAGTAAATAAGGATTTTTTTTCTGTTTTAGAGAACAAATCATGCCTTTATATGTTCTTAATGTCTTATTTTTTTAAAAAAAAAACATAGCATTAATTTACAAATTGCTCTTCAGAAACAATCCTTAGAAATAATCAACTACTTCTTTTATTTTTATGACCAAGCAAAACCATTTGTGCACATAGCTTTTTCGGAAGTAGGGAGAGTATAAAATAAGTATTTGAATTCCCAATTTATGTTACCACATTTAAAATTTTTGGTTATATTTTGTGTTTAGATTAGATAAATGGGTTGATTCTGTTTTTCATTCCACTTTAATTCTCTTAAAAAGGAATGCCAGGGCCAGGACAAGATTATCACAGTTAATGTCAAAGTAAAACCAGAAACCAATATATTTTTCAAGTTTCCTTCTTCAAAGAAGAAGGAATGGCTGGAGGAGCTGAGCTGTCGTCAGAAGGTGCACATGGGGTAGAGCCTTTGCGCTGGTCTGCAGCCAGGGGCTCCGAGTCCTTCAGTTACATAACCCACTCCAGTTCTGGTTGCTATGTGAGTGGTAGACATTTCTTGTTTAGATTAGTTGGATAGAAGATTCAATATTGGTGCTGAGATAGTAGTTATAATATTTGAAGTGAAAGGAAAATAACATTGTAGCTTTGATGAAGTAATTTTATTCTGAATTACTGCTTAAGAGAAATTACTAGAGTACTGTGCATCACTTGTGGGAAAATCCATTATAAAAAGGATACCTTATCAAGCAGTTTTGAAATGAAAATTTTTCTTAGATAATCAATCATATTTTTAAGCAACTCAACTTTTATCAGCTTTCAGGTGGCAGTGGATTTGATTTCTATGACATATTAGCAATAAAGGTTAAAACTGAAAATCTCTTTAATGTGCTCTAAAGGCATTGCTAAGCTCAGCTTGTCTTAGAAGGGAAGACTTTATGTGTGCAGTGATGTTGTGCAAGTCATAAACCACTGAATTGCAGATTGATATGGATTGCTAAACTATTTGTTAGAACTTGTAGATATTTATTAGTGAAAATGAACAGATTATTTAGACCGGTGTTTGGGCACCATATGGTATGACTATCATGTTTCAGGCTGAAAGTTCTTGGCTTCTTCTCTCTTTCTGGTCCTTCAGCAGTGCTTTAGAGCATGAAGGAGCTGGAAGAGCGGCTCTGTTCTGTGCTTAGATAAAGCAGCTCCTGATCCAGCCATGAAACAGAAAGTGCCTGGGTTCTTACAAGCCGTCTGATAGGTTTTGATGAAACTCTGGTCACCTAGTCTTCTCATTGTAAGCTCATTTCCCCTCAAACTGTTTGGCCAGGGCATACAGATAATTTCCCATATCACCAGTAACAAGTCCTCAACTACTGAATTCATCGTGAAGTCTAATTTTTAAATTTTGGTGATCCTGGCTTTGGAATTAAGGTTAAATGTGTTTGGACTCCAGAAGTCTGTCTATGGCAGAGAGCAGTGCACGGAGTTATCAGTTGCTATGGGCAGCACTCAGATGAACATAACAGCAATGACTTGCTTTGTGATAAAATTTATGTAAGAGTATACTTTATCCTCTACATTTTCTCTTTGTTGGTCTTGAGCATTGCCATACAGCAAAGAAATATGCCCTTTCTTTAGATGCAATTATTGTTTTGGTCATTAAATGTGTGACAGTTTTCTGTTCCATCTGACCACATAGGGGCATAATAAGACTGGAATTTATTCAGAAAACATACTATAAATATTTTTCTCTTCCTTGCACCTATGTACAATGGGCTATGCAGAATTTCATAAAAATTTCATTTTTAAGCTAAGATAAAATTGTAGTAGAGTAAGGACTATTGTTTTGTTGGCCTTTCTAATGGCAAGTACAGGAAATGTGTGATCTACTTGAGCTGAGGCAGACCCGGCTTATGCCCATTGTCCTTGGTTACTGTCAGTGCTACTCTTCTCTCACAAAAGTATTTGGCAGTAAATGATAGGCCACTACTTACCAAAATGAATTATAAAGCTTAACTTACCTAATGGAACTACATTATTTCTATTGTAGCGTTACAACAATTCTAAACATTAATATTTTGCATGATTTTGCAAAATGTTTATTTAGGCTGGTAGTACTTATGGTCAGAAGCACTTAATCCTTTACAGACCATTTACTGTTGCTTTGGTTTATTATGAAACCACTAATTTGTGTTCATAAATTTTGGCACAGGCGCTGTTATTCATGCCTGCACATTAATGATTACTCTGACATTGAGAGAGCAACATGCTTTCTTTCCAGAGTTTGGAGGATGCAATCTGCACAGTGCGTGCATTGCTGTGCTTGGCACAATCATATCACAATGATTTTTCATTTTAGGAAATGTATTTCCTGGACTGTCTTTATTCAGAGGCATAAAGAATTGAATTCATCATGAAATTTAATTGTTAATTTTTGTGATCCTGGCTTTGGATGCAAAAGGAAATAGGTTTGGATTCTAGAAACCATCATCTTAACATGTAGGGCACTGAATTATCAGTGGACACAATTTATGTGCATATTTAAACTTTATTAAGTATATATGTATCATTATTTTTGTCATGGAAGGTTATATTTACAATAGTTTGTCTTTGATTTCTGAGAAAAAATGACTTGAGTCAGATATGTATATCATTGATATTTTTGCTAGAATATTTATTATGGTCCTTGATTGTATATCATAATTAACATAGATGCTTAATAATTATATTGGTTGCATTTAAGTGATTTCTTCAATGACATAACTTTTAAAAAGCAACTTTTTTGCTGATAACTGATAGGTTAATATTAATTGTAATTTTTCTTAGCAACTTTTATATTATTAGTAACTTTACAAAGGTTGATGTTGTTTGTTGTGTGATAAAATTCACTCATTTTTTTGTGTGTGCTATTGGTGTAGGAGGTCTTTCTGTATACGTGTTGCTTTTATTGGTTAATGAATAAAGAAACTGCCTTGGCCTATTGATGGGGCAGAGTGGAACTAGGTGGGAAAACGAAACTGAATGCTGGGAGAAAGAAGGTGGAGTCAAGAGAAGCCCTGTAGCCTCCGTAGGGGACAGATGCGGGCTGGAACCTTGCCCGTAAGCCACAGCCACGTGGCAATAAACAGATTAATGAAGATGGGTTAGTTTAGGATATGAGAGTAAGCTAGAAATATGCTTAAGCTATTGGCCAAGTAGTATTGCAAATAATATGGTTTTTGTGTGATTATTTCATGGTCTGGACAGCTGGGAACACTCCTATAATATGCTGTGGTCCTCTGCACTGTCTCTATATACAGTTGTGAATTATTCACAGAAGTTTATGTCCTCAAGAAAGATAGTCCTTAGAGGCACAGACAATTTGAATTTAGATTCTGAAATTTGAGATATTCTACATGTTTCTAAAACCTGGGTGAACACTTCTTTTTTTTTATACATTGTTTTGTTTTATTTTTTCCATTCAAAAACATAATTAAAGAAATAAAATTTTTACCTTTCTTCCCCTTCTCCCGGTCCCCTCCCACTACCTCCCCACCCCTCCTCTCTCCCCCTTCTTCCTTGAAAGAGGGCATGGTGCCCTGCCCTGTTGGAAGTCCAAGGCCCACCCCCATCCCTCCTGGCCTAGGAAGGAGTGCATTCAAAAAGACTCGGTTCTCAAAAAGATAATACATGCAGAAGA
>PVIU01022334.1:0-29596 GCA_004026605.1 Ondatra zibethicus
CATAATCATCTTTCTGGGTTTGGGTTACCTCACTCAGGATAGCGTTTTCTATTTCCATCCATTTGCATGCAAACTTCAAGATGTCCTTGTTTTTTACCACTGAGTAGTATTCTAATGAGTATATAATCCACACTTTCTTGATCCATTCTTCCATTGAGGGGCACCTAGGTTGTTTCCAGGTTCTGCCTATTACAAACAACTGCCAATGCATTAAAATATCTGAAAATAAATTGCACAAATAACTAAAAGAAGTTAAGAGCACAATTTGAATACCTATAAGAAGATAGAACATACACCAAAGAAACAGAAATTTGAGACCTCAAAATTATAATAAATAAAACTAAAATTCCATTAGAACTTCCAAAAGCTTATTTTAGCAGCAAAACCGAAAATAATTTAACTAGCTAAGACTAGTCAAATTATGAAAGAAATGGTACAAAAGCTATCAAAAAATGAAATTTTGAAAAAAATACCTTAAAATTTTCATGTTTGAAGCAATCCAGGATCTATAAATGGCTAAAGTTTGAAGACTGTGAGTGTAATGAAGCTCAAAGCAATCAATACTAATTGCCAAAAATCAAACTAAAAAGAGAATATTGAAAGAACAAAAGAAAAGTGACATGTCATAAAACAAGGTAGCTCCATAGAATAATTTCTGCTTTTGCTGGTATACAGGCTCCAAGCAAGTCTAAAAGATTAGTGGCAGAATTCATGCAAGTCACAACACAATGGGATAATCTAATCCTTTTATTTTTATTGAGCCCTACATTTTTCTCTGCTCCCTTCCTTTTCCCCTACCTTCAACCTTCTCCCAAGGTCCCCACGCTCCCAATTTACTCAGGAGCATATATTTTTCTACTATGTAGATTAGATTTAGCTATGTCTCTTACAGTCCTCTTTGTTGTCTAGGTTCCCTGGGATTGTGATCTGTGGGCTGGTTTTCTTTGATTTATGTTTAAAATCCACTTATGGGTGAGTACATGTGATAATTGACTTTCTGGGTCTGTGTTACCTCACTCAAAATGATGTTTTCTAACTCTATCCATTTGCCTGCAAATTTCAAGATGTCATTATTTTTTTTCTGATTTGTAGTACTCCATTGTGTAAACGAACCACATTTTCCTTATCCATTCTTCAGTCGAAGGGCATTTAATTTTTTTTCCAAGTTCTGGCTATGAAAACAATGCTGCTATGAACATAGTTGAGCACATGTCCTTGTGGTAAGATTGACCGTCCTTTGGATATATACCCAAAAGTGGTGTTACTGGGTCTTGAGGAAGGTTATTTCCTAATTTTCTGAAAAATTGCACTCACATCCAAAATAACTGTGCCCATATTCCTAAATATTATTTATAAATGTTCTTTTACATTTAAAGGGAGATACAATATAGATATGGATAATTTGCATTGGTATGGATTTTACTTTAGTGATATAAATTTAAGGTTAATCTTGTTATTTTTCTGCTCTTGATTAAGGTATTGTGATTCTGTAGTTCATTTAAAAATGTAATGTATAATTTGGAAATGTTGTTAATTGATAATCATCAATAATAGTCAATCTTGTAGTCAGGTTAGTTAGATTTTCTAGATATATAGAGATATGTTTCAGTTAGATAGGCATTCTTCATATCTTTCAAAGATGACAGAATATGGCATTTAATGTTTTAATAACATAGGGCTTTTCATGACAATGAAACATGTCTGCTCCTGGCAGCACCAGCTACTACAAGAAGAAGAGGGGCATCGAAGAGGCTCCTTATGCAGTCCGATAGCCATTTGGGCAATAAACTGCTCTTGCCTGGACTGATGCATAAACTGGACACAAAGAGCCCACACAAAGAGATGACTGCTAAACTTGCTTAAAGGTGAGATTATCCTTCCAGGATCCTGATTCATGAAAGAGTCTGCAAGACATTCTGCAGGATACAAAAGAAAGTGACTGAAATGCCTTTAAATTTTCCTGCTTCAAGCAAATGTCTGCTGGATACTATGGGCCAGTAGGCTGAAGATGGATGTCCCAATGGTACAGAAGAACTTTGGGTGACTGTACAGGTGGCAAGAAGTCTCTGTCATTTCTAGAGTTTTGGAAATTGCTTACTTCTTCCTTACTTAGGTAATATTATATCCTTCTGGATTCTTTGATGGAGTTAAAGAATATATAGATAGTTATAGTTGTACTTTTCCTTTGTTATGCTAAAAGATAAAATAGATATAAATATTGTAACTGTAATTCTTGCTTGATAACTATTTTGTTATATGTAATTTTACCGTGTTAAAGTTAAAGCATTTTTTTGTTTAACAGAAAAGGGGAAATGGTGTAGGAGGTCCTTCCATATTTGTGTTGATTTCATTGCTTAAATAAAGGAACTGCCTTGGCCTTTTGATAGGGCAGAACTTAAATAGGCAGGGAAAAGAGAACTGAATACCGGGAGAAAGAAGACAGGCAGAGAGAACCCCCGCCATGTAACTGCCAGGTCAGACATGCTAAATCTTTCCCAGTAAGCCACAGCCTTGTGGTGAATACAGATTATTAGAAGTGGGTTGAATCAAGATGTGAGAATTAGCCAATAAGAGGCTAGAGCTTATGGGCCAAGCAGTAATTTAATTAATATAATTCCTGTGTGGTTATTTCGGGTATAAGCTAGCCAGGTGGGATGGAACAAGGGGCCTCGTGCTTCCTTCAGAGGGGTGGGACACAGCCCACTCACCTCTTACTACAGTCTAGGTTATCTGGGATTGTGATTTGTGGGCTGGTTTTCTTTGATTTATGTTTAAAAACTACTTATGGGTGAGTACATGTGATAATTGACTTTCTGGGTCTGTGTTACCTCACTCAAAATGATGTTTTCTAGTTCGATACATTTGCCTGTAAATTTCAAGATGTCATTATTTTTTTCTGATTTGTAGTACTCCATTGTGTAAACGAACCACATTTTCCTTATCCATTTTTCAGTTAAAGGGT
Organism: Ondatra zibethicus; assembly: GCA_004026605.1. Taxonomy (NCBI): domain Eukaryota; kingdom Metazoa; phylum Chordata; class Mammalia; order Rodentia; family Cricetidae; genus Ondatra; species Ondatra zibethicus. The sequence continues at coordinate 2,963 of PVIU01022334.1, forward strand.
ATTTAGGTTGTTTCCAGGTTCTGGCTATGAAAACAATGCTGCTATGAACATAGTTGAGCACATGTCCTTGTGGTAAGATTGACCATCCTTTGGATATATAACCAAAAGTGGTGTTACTGGGTCTTGAGGAAGGTTATTTCCTAATTTTCTGAGAAATTGCCACACTGACATCCAAAGTTGCTATACGAGCCTGCATTCCCACCAGCAATGCCGAAGTGTTCCCTTTACCCCACAACCTCTCCAGCATAAGTTGCCATCAGTGTTTTGATCATGGCCATTCTTACAGGTGTAAGATGGAATCTCAGAGTTGTTTTGATTTGCATTTCTCTGATGAGTAAGGGTGTTGAACATTTCCTTAAGTGTCTTTCAGCCATTTTAGATTCCTCTGTTGAGAGTTCTCTGTTTAGGTCTGTTCTCCACTTTTATTGGATTATTTGTTCCTTTGATGATGAATTTCTTGAGTTCTTTGTATATTTTGGAGATCAGACCTCTGTCTGATGTAGGGTTGGTGAAGATCTTTTCCCATTCTCTAGGCTGTCATTTTGTCTTGTTGACCATGTTTTTTGCTTTAAAAAAGTTTTTCAGTTTCAGGAGTGCCCATTTATTAATTGTTTCAGTGTTTATGCTACCAGGGTTATATATAGGAAGTGGTCACCTGTGCCCATGTGTTTAAGTGTACTTCCCACTTTCTCTTCTATAAGGATCAGTGTGGATGGTTTTATGTTGAGGTCTTTGATCCATCTGGACTTGAGTTTTGTGCATGGCAATAGATATGGGTCTATTTTCCATCTTCTACATTTTGATATCCAGTTTTACCAGCACCATTTGTAATACATCACCCTTCACAATAGCCACAAATAACATAAAATATCTCAGAGTAACTCTAACTAAACAAATGAAAGTCCTGTATGACAAGAACTTTAAATCTTTGAAGGAAGAAATTGAAGAAGACACCACAAAGTGGAAAGATCTCCCATATTCTTGGGTAGGTAGAATTAACATAGTAAAAATGGCAATCTTACCGAAAACAATATACAGATTCAATGCAATGCCAGAAAATCTCAGCAAAATTCTTCACAGAACTTAAAGGAGCAGTACTCAGCTTCACATGGAAAAGCAAAAATCCCAGGATAGCCAAACAATCCTGTACAGTAATGGAACTTCTGGAGGCATCACCATCCCTGAATTCAAACTCTACTACAGAGCTAAATACTGAAAACAGTCAGGTATTGGCATAAGAACAGACAGGAGGACCAATGGAGCCAAATTGAAGATCTGGATATTAATCCACACACCTTCAAAAACCTGAGTTTTGACAAAGAAGCAAAAAATATCAAATGGAAAAAAGAAAGCATAGTTAACAAATGGTCCTAGAGAATGTACTTTTTATGAAATATATTATTGCTTCCGTATTAGACTTCAAGTGATCAGGAACAAAATCACAAGCAAGAGTTCTTCACATATCAAAACCTTTCTAAAATAGCAAATAAAGCTTTGGTAACAGTTTGGTGGGACAGTGCCAAGATACTATGTACAAGGTCATGGACTTCACCACTAATACTCTCAAAAGTAGATACACACACACACACACACACACACACATATATATATATGTATACATATATATATATTAAATAGATGATAGAATAATATGCTTGCCTTTTAAAAATAAAAAGTTCTAGGCTTCCTGAACCTCCTTATTACCCAGGGAAATTTGAGTGCACGATCTACGCATTCTGCAGCCCCAGGATTCAGGACGATCAGACACTATAGGGAATCAAGTCAAAGCAGGAACTCAGTTTATTACTGTGAGCACCAGCTTATATATGTTAAGTGACATTGTTATGTGGGGGTAACTCCTGCCAATGAGAGGCAGCCAAACACTCCCTCTTGCTGAAGGGACATCTACCTAGGTTTTTCTGTCTCCTCCTCACTCTTACTTGAGCCAGGATTTTCTCTGACCTACAGGTCTTGAAGTATAGACCCTGAACTCGAGCCAGACTTTTTTTCTATCCTATAGGCTGCAAGGTACAGGCCCTGAGATATTATTTCCGCAACAAAAAAGCATAACAATTGGTTGTCATTATACCTTCCCTTCCCCATAAACAAATATAGGAAGAGATTCAAATAAAATGAGGACATGAGAGAACAGCTTGAAGCCAAAAAAAAGTACAGAGGATCCTACTTGTGTTTACACAAGGTCAAATCTAAATGTTACTGTTAGAGTTATGTAGAATTGAACATAAATAATATCTTATTTTTCACATAACTAAAAATTAGACTTAAAATTAATTACAAATATGTCAGTAACAAAATGGATGAAAGTTTAATCTGTGGTATCAGTAACATAATCTAGATATATTTTTGATTAAAATTTTACTATTGAAAATGATGAGTTATTTTATTTATGAATCATGGTTCTATATTCACATAGTACTACACTTTGCACATATTCATTTCCTCATGATCTTACTTCATGCCTCTACTCCCTTCTGACTTGTCCCATTACTTACATCAAGTTTTCTCCATTATAGATAAGTGTGTGTGTTTCTATATCTAAATCTAAATTGTATATATGAAAGAACACATGCATTATGTATTTCTTACTTTGTAATTACTGTATATCCTTCCATTTTCCTTAATACCCATCTCCCAAACACAAAATACAGCTGTTTGAGTGGCTGGGAATTAAACCCAGGACCTCAGTTAACCAGATAATGATCTTAAACTCTGAACTTTCATCAAATAAATCTTTAAAAATTGCAAAAACAGTTATATTCTGATCATAATGAAATAAAACTGGAAATCAGCAAAAGTAGGAAAAATTGAAGAAATTAACATGTATGGAGAAGCTAAATAAGACTCTTGAAAGCTGTATAAAGCCAAAAGGAGTAACCAGAGGAGAAATTGCCTCCTAATGATATATTTACAACTTTTTGGATGACCTTACAAGAGAGATTGGAAGTTCACATAATGTAAAAAAAAAAAAAAAAAGTCTGTTCTTTGGGAGACTATTCACTTGTTTTATTTCTAAACCTTACTAAACCTTATCCTCATACCAGAATATAATTTTTCTGCTTTTCAAACAATATCTAATAAGGAATGCTCAAATAATCCCTCTAACTCCACAATAGTATTCAATGGTTCACTGATTATAGAAAGCAATATGGTATTTATGATTAAATACAAATGATATTATTATAATTAACTGACAAATCAAAATACTATGCAGCAAGAATAAAATAACCACTCCACTGCACTACATAATCAGCAATTCCATTTTTAATTATAAATGTAAATTTTTGATTTACAGGCATATATATATTATTGCTTTATAAATAATACCATTCAAAATTTCTATTTCCCCCTCCTCCCATTTCCCCCCTGCTCCCCTACTCACCCTTCCCCCTCCCCATCCAGTACAAAGAGAGGGCAGGGTACCCTGCCCTATGGGAAATCCAAGGCCCTTCCCCCTCCATCAAGGCTTAGGAAGGTGTGCATCCAAATAGACTAGGATTACAAAAACCCAATACATACAGTAGAGACAAATGCCAGTGCCATTATCATTGGCTTCTCAGTTGGCTTCAATTGTCAGCCATATTCAGAGAGTCCAGTTTGATCATATGCTTGTTCAGTCCCAGTCAAGCTGGCTTTGGGGAGCTCCCCTTAGATCAGGCACACTGTTTCAGTGGGTGGACCTACCCATCGTGGTCTTGACTTCCTTGCTCATATTCTCCCTCCTTCTGCTCTTCAACTGGAACTTGGGAGCTCAGTCTAGTGCTCTGATGTGGGTCTCTGTCTCTATCTCCATCTGTCACCAGACAAAGGTTCTTTATTTGGTAATTATCAACGTTTTTATTCAATGTGCTTAACAGTTTATGTAAAACTGTTAATGATAAGTGAAAGATCACAATTCCATTTTGAATTAACAAATTATAACCATGCAAGTCCTATAGTAAAAGTACACCCTATTCATCCCTTCCAATGGTTTGATACACAAAAGGAATGACAAAAGAATAACTTAATATAAAATAAAATTCTTGTTTGCTTGTTTCTTTTTTAAATTAATTTATTTATTATGTATACAATATTCTGTCTGTGTATATCCCTGCAGGCCAGAAGAGGGCACCAGACCTCATTACAGATGGTTGTAAGCCACCATGTGGTTGCTGGGAATTGAACTCAGGACCTTTGGAAGAGCAGGCAATGCTCTTAACTGCTGAGCCATCTCTCCAGCCCCTGCTTGTTTCTTATGAAAAAGTGAGTCATGAGCTGAGCAGCCCTCAAAATCAGAGAATATTCAGAGAATTACTTTATATAATGAGGGCAGTAATTCTAAAAAGAAAAAAGAAAAATGTAGGCTGTATGAACAATTGTCAATTCAGTTATCTTGTAAATATGAAGGCAGGACATCATTATGACATCAGCAAGAACTACCTATTGAGTGGCCCCCCAACATGTACACATATCTCTCTTTCTGACTGGCATTAGCAACAAAGTAAAATCTCAGTGTTGAACAAAGGAGCACAGTAATAATGCAAAAATAACTCTGAGGAGCAATTCTTTGTGGAAAAAATATTCTTTAGAACTAAGATCAGGCTATCGAGAAGTCTAGGACCAAGGTTTTATCTTTTATTGTGTGATCAATTTGTCTTATGCCATTGAGGGGAGCTCTATTTCACAATCTGATGAAATTAGTTTGGCATGGGTTCCTTCTCATGGTGTGGTTCTCAATGGGTATTAGCTGATAAATAAAGGATAATCCTGCTACAATCCACAGAACCCTAGAGGGTATGTAACAAGGACAGGTTAGGTGGGGAGGGGCAGGAGGGTATGGATCTCTCTGGGAAGGGGAAATATAGGAAGACTGGAGTGGGTAGAGGTGAGAGCAGAAGGGATGGGAAGAGACAACTAGAATTGGGGCAGACACTTAGGAAGTCTTGTGGAAACCTAGTACAATGGAAACTCCCTAGAATAGTCTATCTAGAGTGACCTAGCAGACTCCTAGTAATATGGAATACAGAGCATGAACTGGCCATCTTTTGTAACCAAACAAGGTTTCCAGCAAGAATTCCAGCGGTGGGATTGGGACTCCAACACAGCAACAAAAACTTCAACCTAGAATTTGTGTAGCCTTAAAGATGTACTGGGGTAATGTAGAACATGTAGGAGTATCCAACCAATGACTGGTCTTGTTCTTTTTTTTTTTTTTTGGTCAAATTTACGCCATACATGTTGACTATTTGAAGTCTATAGTTACAGTAAATTTGTGATGGATTAAGCATGGCTTAAAGTTTAGCCTTAAGAGTGGCCCCTTGACTGAGCAACTGACCTAACTGAACTGCAATGTACTTCTTACACACACACAGACACACACATACACACATATACAAGTATATATATAAATATATAAATGTGTATATATACATATATAAATGTATATATATATATAGGTCTATTTAAATTGTTCACCTGGTCTTGATTTAATTTTGGTATATGGTACTTATCTAAAAAAATGTTCATTTCTTTTACATTTTCGAATTTTGTGGCATACAGGCTTTTGTAGTAAGACCTAATGATTCTCTGAATTTCCTCAATGTCTGTGGTTAGGTCCCCCTTATCATTTCTGATCTTGTTAATTTGCATGTTCTCTCCCTGCCATTTGATTAGTTTGGATAGGGGTTTGTCAATCTTGTTGATTTTCTCAAGGAACCAGCTCTTTGTTTAATTGATTCTTTGGATTGTTTTCTGTTTCTACTTTGTTGATTTTGACCCTAAGTTTGATTATTTCCAGTCTTCTACTCCTCATGTGTGAGTCTGCTTCTTCTTTTTTATTCTAGAGCTTTCAGGTGTGCTGTTAAGTCTCTAATGTGAGCTCTCTCCATTTTCTTTATGTGCGCACTTAGTGCTATGAGCTTTCCTCTTAGCACTGCCTTCACAGTATCACATAGGTTTGTGTATGTTGTGTCTTTATTTTTGTTGAATTCAAGGAAGACTTTAATTTCTTTCTTTATTTCTTCCTTGACTCAGGAATAGTTCAGTAGTTGACTGTTCAATTTCCATGTGTTTGTAGGCTTTCTGGGCCTAGAATTGTTGTTGAATTCTAACTTTATTCCATGGTGATCTGATAGTACACAGGTGGTTGCTACATTTTTTTTTCGTGTCTGTGGATGTTTGCTTTGTTTCTGATTATGTGATCAATTTTTGAGAAGGTTCCATGAGATGCTGAGAAGAAGGTGTATTCTTTCCTGTTTGGGTGGAATGTTCTATAGATGTCTGTTAAGTCCATTTGATTCATTATATCTGTTAGTTTTCTTATTTCTGTTAAGTTTCTGTCTGGTTGACCTGTCCATTGGTGAGAGAGGAGTGTTGAAATCTCCTACTATTAGTGTGTGAGGTTTGATGTGTGCTTTGAGTTCTAGAAATGTTTCTTTTACATATGTGGGTGATTTATATTAGAGGCATAGATATTCAGGATTGAGACTTCATCATGATGAATTGTCCCTTTTATGAGTATAAAGTGTCCTTCTCCATCTATTCAGATTTATTTTAGTTTAAAATCAATTTTGTTAGATATTAAGATAGCCATACCCACTTGTTTCTTAGCTCTGTTTTATTGGAAAAACTTTTCCCAACCCTTTACTCTGAGGTAGTGTCTGTCTTTGAGGTTGAGGTGTGTTTCTTGTAAACAGCAGAATGTTGGATCCTATTTTCATATCCATCTCTTAACCTGTGCCTTTTTATCAGAGAATTCAGTCCATTGATATTACGTGATATTAATGACCAGTGTTTGTTAACTCCGTTTTTTTTTTTTTTTTTTTTTTTTTTTTTTTTTTTTTTTTTTTTTTTTTTTTTTTTTTTTTTTTTTGGTGATAGTATTTGTGTGTTTCCTTTCTTGAGTTGTGCTTGTGGAGAGTTGTCAAATGTTTGTGTTATTATTCGTGTTGTTGGCTTTCTTGGGTTGTGGTTTTCCTTCTAGTACTTTCTGTAAGACTGGGTTTGTGGCTGTGTATTGTTTAAATCTGTTTCTTTCCTGGAATATCTTGTTTTCTCCATGGATGGTTCATGCAAGTTTTGCTGGGTATAGTAGTCTGGGCTTGCATCCATGGTCTCTTAGTGCCAGACGAAGGTTCTACGGTGAGATTCAAGATAGTCATCAGTCTGACTACAGGACAAGGCCAGGTCAGGCACACTCTTTTCTACTACCCAAGGAACTAGCTTGGGACATCCCCGTGGACACCTGGGAACCCCTCTAGAGCTATGTCTCTTGACAACCCTAAAATGGATCCTTTATGAAGATGTCTTCTTTCCTGCTCCCATATCTGCCCTTACTCCATCTCAACAATCCCACTTCCCAAGCTCTCCCCAAACCTCCCCTTCTCCCTTCTCTCTCCCCCTCTCCCCTTACCCCACCCACCTCTACCCCATATTCCCAACTTTTGCCTGGTTATTTTGTCTGCTTCCAATTTCCAAGAGGATCTATATATGTTTTTCTTTAGGTTCACCTTATAATTTAACTTCTTTAGGATCGCAAACTATAGGCTCAATGTCCTTTGTTTATGGCTAAAATCTACTAATGAGTGAGTACATACCATATTCAAATTTTGGGTCTGGGATATCTCACTCAGGATAGTGTTTTCTATTTCCATCCATTTGCATGCAAAATTCAAGATGTCATTTTTTTTGACTGTTGAGTATTACTCTAATGTGTAGATGTACCACACTTTCTTTATCCATTCTTCCATTGAGGGGCATCTAGGTTGTTTTCAGGTACTGGCTATTACAAATAATGATGCTATGAACACAGTTGAACAAATGCTTTTGTAGTTTGATTGGGCATCTATTGGGTATACTCCCAACCGTGGTATTACTAGATCCTGAAGTAGGTTGAGTCCCAATTTTCTGAGAAATCACCACAGTGATTTCCAAAGTGGTTGCACAAGTTTGCATTCCCACCAGCAATGGATGAGTGTTCCCCTTACTCTACATCCTCTCCAGCAAAGGTTATTATTGGTGTTTTTGATTTTAGCCATGCTGACTGACGTAGGATGGTATCTCAAAGTTGTTTTGATTTGTATTTTCCTAATAGCTAAGGAAGATGAACATGTCCTTAAGTATCTTTTGACCATTTGAAATTCTTCTGTTGAGAATTCTCTGTTCTGATCAGTAACCCATTTGTAATTGGGTTATTTAGAATTGTAATATCTAGCTTCCTAAGTTCTTTATATTTTTTGGAGATCAGTCATTTGTCTGATATGGGGTTGGTGAAGATCTCCCATTCAGTACATTGCATTTTTGTCTTAATTACAGTGTCCTTTGCTTTACAGAAGCTTCTCAGTTTCAAGAGGTCCCATTTATTCACTGTTGTTCTTATTGTCTGTGCTACTGGAGTTATACATAGGAAGTGGTCTCCTGTGCCCATGTATTGCAGGCCACCTCCGACTTTCTCTTCTATCAGGTTCAGTGTGGTCAGATTTATATTGAGGTTTTTAATTTATTTGGACTTGTGTTTTCTGCATGGTGATAGATATGGATCTATTTTCATTCTTCTACAGGTTGACATCAAGTTATTCCAGCACCATTTGTTAAAGATGCTTTCTTATATTGTATATTTTTAGCTTCTTTGTTAAAAATCAGGTGTTCATAGGTTTTTGGATTGATATCCAGGTCTTGACTCAATTCCATTGTTCAACGTCTCTGTTTATATGCCAATACCAAGCTGTTTTCATTACTATAGCTCTGTAATGGAGTTTGAAGTCTGGGATGGTAATGCTTTTGGAAGTACCTTTATTGTATAGGATTGTTTTGGCTATCCTGGGTTTTTTGTTTTCTATATAAAGTTGATGATTGTTCTCTCAAGGTCTGTGAATAATTTTGTTGGGATTTTGATGGGGATTGAATTGAATCTATAGATTGCCTTTGGTAGAATTGCCATTTTTACTATATTGATCCTACCAATCCAAGAGCATGGGAGATCCTTCCATCTTCTGGTATCCTCTTCAGATTCTTTCTTCTAAACCTTAAAGATCTGGTGAAATAGATCTTTCAATTCCTTTTTAGTGTTACCCCAAGATAATTTATGCTATTTGTGCCTATCATGAAAGGTGATGTTTCTCTGATTTTCCTCCTTGCTTCATTATCCTTTGTGTGTAGGAGGGCTACTGATTTTTTTGATTTGACCTTGTATCCTGCCACGTCACTGAAGGTATTTATCAGCTGTAGGAGTTCTTTGGTAAAATTTTTGGGGTCACTTATGTACACTATCATATCATCTGCAAATAACGAATGATTGACATCTTCCTTTTGAATTCAAATCCCCTTAATCTCCTTATGTTGTCTTATTACTATTGTTTCAAGCACTATATTGAAGAGATATGGAGAGAGTGGACAGCCTTGTCTTGTTCCTGATTTTATTGGAATGGCTTTGAGTTTCTCTCCATTTAATTTGATGTTAGCTCTCAGCTTGTTGTATATTCCTTTTATTATTTTTAGATATGAGCCTTATATCCCTTATCTCTCCAAGACCTTATCATAATGGGGTGTTGAATTTTGTCAAATGCTTTTTCAGCATCTAATGAAATGATCATATATTTTTTCTTTCAGTTTATTTATAAGATGGATTACATTGATAGATGTTCATATGTTGAACCAGCTCTACATCTCTGTAATGAAGCCTACTTGATAATAATTGATGATTTTATGATGAGTTTTTGGATTCAATTTGCCAGTATTTTGACAGTTTTTGCATTGACGTTCATGAGTGAGATTGGTCTGTAATTCTCTTTCTTGGTTCAGTCTTTGTGTGGTTTTGGTATCAGGTTAATTGTAGCTTCATAAAAGGAGTTTGGCAATGACTCTTCTGTTTCTATTATGTGAAACACATTAGTTCTTCTTGGAAGGTCTGGTAGAATACTGTCTTAAAACCAACTGGTACTGGCCTTCTTTTGGTTGGGAGGTTTTTGATGACAGCTTCTATATCCTCACAACTTATAAATTTAAATTTTCTATTAACTATTTAAATTGTTCACCTGGTCTTGATTTAATTTTGTTATATGGTACTTATCTAAAAAAAAGTCCATTTCTTGTACATTTTCCAATTTTGTGGCATACAAGCTTTTGTAGTAAGACCTAATGATTCTCTGAATTTCCTCAGTGTCTGTTGTTATGTCCCCCTTTTAATTTTTTATTTTGTTAATTTGTGTGTTCTCTCTCTGCCTTTTAATTAAGTTGGATAGGAGTTTGTCAATCTTGTTGATTTTCTCAAATAACCAGCTCTTAGTTTCATTGATTAGTTGGATTGTTTTCTGTGTTTCTAGTTTGTTGATTTCCTCCCTCAGATTGATTATTTCCAATGTTCTATTCCTCCTGGATGAGTCTGCTTCTTTTTTTTCTAGAGCTTTTTTTTTTCTAGGTGTGCTGTTAAGTCTCTAATGTGAGCTTTCTCCCTTTTCCTTATGTGGGCACATAGTGCTATAAACTTTGCGTTTAGCACTGCTTTCATAGTATCTCATAGGTTTGACTATGTTGTGTCTTTATTTTCATTGAATTCAATGAAGACTTTAATTTCTTTCTTTATTTCTTCCTTGACCCAGGGGTGGTTCAGTAGTTGTCTGTTCAGTTTCCATGAGTTTGTAGGCTTTCTGGGGTTGGAATTATTGTTAAATTCCAACTTTATTCCATGGTGATCCGATAGCACACAGGTTGTTACTACAATATTTTTGTATCTGTGGATGTCTGCTTTGTTAACAAGTATGTGGTATATTTCAAGAAGGTTCCATGAGATGCTGAGAAGAAGGTGTATTCTTTCCTGTTTGGGTGGAATGTTCTATAGATGTCTGTTAACTCCATTTTATTCATTACATCTCTTAGTTCTCTTAATTTTCTGTAAGTTTCTGTCTGGTTGACCTGTCCATTGGTGAGAGAGGAGTGTTGAAATCTCCTACTATTAGTGTGTGAGGTTTGATATGTGAATTGAGTTCTAACAATGTTTCTTTTACATATGTGGTTGCTTTTATATTAGGGGCATAGATATTCATGATTGAGACTTCATCTTGATGAACTGTCACTAGTATAAAGTGTCCTCCATGTCTTCTGATTGATTTTAGTTTGAAATCAATTTTGTTGGATATTAGGATAGCCACACCCTCTTGTTTCATAGGTCCATTTGATTTGAAAACCATTTCCCAACTCTTTACTCTGAGGTAGTGTCTGTCTTTGAGATTGAGTTGTGTTTCTTGTAAACAGCAGAATGTTGGATCCTGTTTTTGTATCCGTTCTTTTAACCTGTGCCTTTTTGTAGGTGATTTGAGTCCATTGATATTAAGCGATATTAATGACCAGTGGTTGTTAACTCCTGTTATTTTTTGGTAGTGTTTCACTTCTTTGAGTTGTGTTGGTGGACGGTTGTCAGATGTCTGTGCTATTGTGGGTGTTGTTGGCTTCCTTGGGTTGAACTCTTCCTTCTGGTACTTTCTGTAATACTGGGTTTGTGGCTACGTATTGTTTAAATCTGTTTTTGTCATGGAATATCTTGTTTTCTCCATCAATGGTGAATGAAAGCTTTACTGGTATAGACCATGGCTTGCATCCATGATCTCTTAGTGTCTGTAGCACATCTATCCAAGACCTTCAGGCTTTCATGGTTTCCATAGAGAAGTCAGGTCTAATTCTGATAGGTTTATCTTTATATGTTACTTGATTTTTTTCCTTGCAACTCTCAATATTCTTTCTTTATTCTGTAAGTTTTGTGGTTTGATATTTATATGGGAGGGTTTTTGCTTTGATCCAGTCTATGTGTTGTTCTGTAAGCTTCTTGTAACTTCATAGGAATATCCTTCTTTAGGGTAAGTTTTCTTCTATAATTTTGTTGAATATATTTTCTGGGCCTTTGAGCTAGAATTCTTCACCTTCTTTCCTGCTGTTATTCTTAGGTTTGTTCTTTTCATGGCGTCACAGATTTCCTGGATGTTTTCTGTTAAGAATTTTTGGATTTGCTGTTTTCTTTGATCAATGAGTCTATTTCCTCTATTGTATCTTCAGTACCTGAGATTCTATCTCTTGTATTTTGTTGGTTATACTTGTCTCTGTAGTTACTGTTCTTTTACCCAGATTTTTTATATCCAGCCATTGCTCAGTTTGTGTTTTCTTTATTACCTCTATTTCGGTTTTCAAGTCTTGAACTGTTTCCTTAACCTGTTTGAATGCTTTTTCTTGATTTTCTTAGGTATCTTTGAGGGATTTATTCATTTTTTTCTAACTTTGTGTTTGTCTTCTCTTCCATTTCTTTAAGGTAGTTTTTCACTTCCTATTTAAGTGTTTCCATCATTTTCATAAAGTGACATTTAAAATTGATTTCTTTTACTTCTTCTGGGTTAGGATGTTTAAGTCTCCCTTTATGTGTTCATTGCATTCTGGTGTTATCATGTTGATTTTCAGGTTGTTGGAGTAATTCTTGCATTGCGCCTGCCTATCTCTTCCTTCAAATGAGGCCAGGGGGTCTTGGTCTCTTTGTCCAATCTTTGCTGTGGCTGACTGTGTACTTGGTGGTTTTTCTTGTTCTGCCCTCTTTTAGGTTTCCTCAGCACTGGAGCTGGATCCCAGATCCCCTCCACCCTGAAGCAGGCTGTGCTGGTGATACTAAGGACCCCGCAGATGAAAAGGAGTGCTTGGGGGCAAAATGGGATGGGGTAAAGAAAGCTAGTAGCCAGGAATATGCCCCACTGGATGGCCAGACAACTTTAGGGAATTAGAGGGCCCAGAACTCTGTTCCACTGGACCCTCCGGCCTGGCGGCCTCTTACTCACCACTCTGGATCTCCTTGGAAGAGGAGCAGGGCCCCTTGCTGGGCTCTGAGGACCTCACAAACAAAAGGGTGGGGTTAGGGGGCAGGGTGGTGTGGAACAGAGAATCCCCTGTGTCAGGAGCATACACCACTGGCTCCCCAGACCCTCAGCCCCGAAGCAGGCTACGTTGGAGGATCCAAAGACCCCGCAGATGGAAAGGAGTGCTTGGGGGCAAGATGGTATGGGGTAAAGAATGAAAGCCAGTAGCCAGGAATATGCCCTGCTGGATAGCCAGAAAAGTTTAGGGAATTGAAGTGGGCCTGGACTCTGTTCCCCAGAAATGTCCAGCCGGGTAGACACTCACTCACCACTCCAGATCTCCTCAGTCTCCTCTACTTTTTTTAAGAGAGTATGTCTCATTGTGCTCCTGGAGCCCACTAATTAAGCTAGACTTTCTGCCCATGGAGTTCCAGGGATTCCCTATCTCATCCTCACCAGAAATCAGCTTACGTATCCAGAATTTTTATATTGGTTTTAGAAAATAAGTTTATGTTTTCATGCTAGTAAGTTGTCTTAGGGTTTCTAAGAGACACCATGACAATGTCAACTCTTATAAAGGAAATATTTAATTCAGGTGGTGGCTTACAGTTTCATAATTATACATTATAATCATGGGACATGACAACATGCAGGTAGAAATGGTGCTGCAGACGTAGCCGAAAAGTTTTATATCATGCTATGTGGACAACAGGAAGTGAGCTGAGACACTGGGCAGTTTCCTGAGCATAGTAAACCTCAAAGCCCACCTCTACCATGACATACTTCCTCTAACAAGGCACACCCACTCCAACAACATCTCACCTCCTAATAAAGTCACTCCCTTTGGGGGCCATTTTCTTTCAAACAACCAAACAATTCAATCAATTTGCTGATATAGTCATCCCATTCCCCAGCCCTTTTCCTTGCATTTTTATGTCAAAGGGTTTAATATGAACATACACACTAATTTTCATAATAGCATTATTTATAATAGTCAAAAGAAGAAAATAGATAAAGTTACTACAAATCAACAATAATAAGTGGTGGTGACTATACAACACTGAATTAGAATCTTAAGTATATGATAGCACAATTTTGGTCAAAAATGACTTAGAAATTTTTTAACAGTATATAGTAAATTAAATTCCACCATTCTCATTAGAACTATGAATCGTGCTCCCTTATTTGGCTAAAAAAATCATAGAAAGAATAGAACTTAAAAAATTAGACTATCTCTGGAACTTTCCTGCTGAGAGAGAAAAAGGCTAAAGGCTCCAGAGAAGGAATTTGTCTAATGTTTATATTGTGCACATTTCTCATATTCTAATGGTGTGATAAATTTTCATTCATTCCTAAGTGTTGGCTTTTGGCATTTTATTATCATATTATGGTACATCTGTCTATTCACTTAATTTTATTTATTCAAGTTTCATTGCTACTTTTAAAACAAATTAGCTGTTGTATAATTTTAGCTTGTTTTTGTTGGATCTTAGCATATTTTTTATTATTTCTCATTTTCAGATGTATTTTGAATATTCTTTTACTTATATATTAATTTGGATGAATTTCAGAGTGATATTTTGAAATTAAGATAGTTTACATGCTTCCAAGTATTTTGGGAATAATGATTAATTTTATCTCTGTTTTATATTTTAACTATAAATAAAAATTCAGCACTTTTGAACAATATGCATTTTTGAAACTGTTGCTTACTGAATTAAGAACGTATTTGAAACAGGGTTGTTTTTCTTTCTGAATATTCAAGGGAAGGATTTATATATAGTTCTTTTGGATTCTAGGCAAATTTCTACCCTTTTGTTTTGGAACTGAGTTCTCCATTTTCTTGAAGTTGCATGCTAGGTAATAGTCCCAGCTTCTAAAAGCTGACACATTCTTTTACCTGTGGCCCCCCTGCCTTCATTTTCACAACCAGTAATACCAGTTTGAGTTCTTAATTTTTCATTAATATGTTATGCATTATTTCAAACTACATACCATATAATAACCAGCAATGATTATTCTTGTAGCTAAAATACAATGGTAATAGAATCTACACAAAAATATATGACATTTGGGAGATTGTCAGTTTCTGCTTTCAGTAATGTTATGAGTTTTACATTTGAGTCTGCCTAAATATTTATTTTAGTAGAATATTTATAGATAGAAAACTTTGAAACTTTCTAGGGGTTGCCATTTTAAAGCAAAAAGGAAAATTTTGTTTTGTGATAAATTTGGATTTATATGTGATGCCATGTATACATAATAACATCAATTAAAGGCAATTTTAGAAAATTCATGATAACCTAGGATTTGAACTTGGTAGTTTCTTTTAACTTGAACATTTTGTTGTCTATGCTCATGTTCCAATAAGCAAAATTATACTTTTAAATGCTTTTTTCATTTTATATACCAAGCAGTGTCTCCTATTTACCCTACTCTGTCTCCCCTCTCTCCTCACTCCACAGCAATCCTCTCCTCAAAAAGTGTAAGGCCTCCCATGGGTAATCCACAAAGCCTGTCATATCTAGTTGAGGCAGGACAAAGACATACCTTCATGCATCAAGATGAGTAAGGTATCCCATCATAGGGAATGGGTTCCAAAAGACAGCTCATACACCAGGTCTAGATCCTGGTCCCACTGCCAAGGGCTCCACAAACAGACCAAACCACACAATTGTCACCCACTTAAAAAGGGACTAGTTTGGTCACATGTAGGCTCCCAAGTTGTAGGTCCTTTAAAGGGTGATCATAAATGGACAGCCTTTATTAAGTCAGGAATAGTTTAAATAATTTAGCAGCTTTTACCCCCTCATAGGCAAATGACAAAAGCATTATGCTGGTCTCAAATGCGTAATGGAAAAAATTAGAAATGCTTTATAAAATGATGACTTCTTCTGGAATCATTGTTTCTCTGATGCCTCCAGAAAGGATTTGTGTAAATTAGTGCATGATTGCTAAACCTACTAGTCAAAAATATCAAACAGGAAAAGCATATTCATATTTGAAGTGATAGGCAGATAATATTTACATTATACTAGAACTAAAATAAACATGCAAAATAAAATATTTACATGTGTCAAAAGAGCTGTTCTTATATTTTGTTTAAGTTTTTTTTTTTTACCTCCCCTGGAATTTAAACTTTCAAAACATTTTAATTTTAATATTAAAACTATTGCTGTCTACTAGAATGTTAGTCTATTGTGGTACAAAAGTACAAAGACACTTCCTTAAAAAAGATAATATTTTTAGTAATCATTCCATTGACATACTTTTCTTTCCCTTTTTCTATTTTCATCCATGCCTGAAAATTATGATTTTTACTAATATTCTTTACTTATTTATATACAATTTATTTTTGTATACATTTCTGTAAAACAGCCATAAAGTTTTCAATGACCTCAAAATTATAGCATTCTATGATTTTTTTTTCAATATTCCATTTGCCAGATTAGTGTAGTATCAGGAGCCGCATTCCCAGTGCCTAGCTAGCTTAACCCCAAAATAATAACACAGAAATCGTATTAATTAAATAACTGCCTGGCCCATTATATCTAACCTCTTCTTGGCCAACTCTCACATCTTGATCTAACCAATTTCTATTAATCTGTGTTTACCACAAGGTCGTGGCTTATCAGGAATGAGTCAGCATGTCTGACTCTGGTGACTCCATGGCGGCTCTCTCAGCCTGCCTTCATTATCCCAGCATTCAGTTCTCTTTTCCCTGCCTATCTAAGTTCTGCCCTATCAAAAGGCCAAGACAGTTTCTTTATTCAACCAATGAAAGCAACACAAATACAGAAGGACCTCCTACACCAGATTAGTCCTCCACATCCATTATGGATTATTTTATATTTGAAATTCTCTCTGTTTGTGGAACTGTGAGCACTTGACTCATTTTTATTTCTTCCTTTATAAGCTCATCCTTTTTCATTCAATGGTGAATTATAGTGTTGAAAATTTCTTATCCCAAGTTATAGATTTTGAACTATTGCTTTGCCCCAAACGTTGATATTTATTTAACTAAGAATCTAGATGGGAATTCAAATTTACAATTTCCAGATAACCAGGTCTTCTGTAGGGAAAAGGCACACTTACCTGCATCTAGCAAGCCTGCCCATTTGTCTGTGAGGTCCCTAGCCAGCAAGTGGTCCTGATCCTATACCAGGAGATCCATCCACAGGGGTAAGTGTGTGCCTGCCTGGCCAGCTGGCTGCCCTGGGAACAGAGTACAGGCACCCTCAAATCACCTAAACTTTCAGGCCATTCAGTGGAGCTCCCCCCCCCCGCTACTGGCTTTCCCTACTTATCCCATCCCAGCTTGCCCCCAAGCACTCCTTTCGATCAGTGGGGCCATTAGATCTACCACCACAGCCTACTTCATGGTGGAGGGCATCTAAGAGCCAACTCCAGTGCTGGGGGGACCTAAGAGAGGACAGGCCAAGAAAAACCCCCAAGTATACAGTTAGCCACAGCAAAGATCGGACCAACCTGCCAAGACTCTCTTGACTGCATTTGAAGGAAGAGATGGGTAGGCACCAATGCAATAATTCCTCCAACAACCTGAAAAGCAACATGATAACACCAGAATCCAGTGAACATGTGACAGGAAGACTTGAACACCCTAATCCAGAAGAAGTAGAAGAAATAGACTTTAAACATAACATTATGAAAGTGTTAGAGACCATTAAACAGGATGTGAAAAACTCACTTAAAGAAGTGGATGAGAAGACTAACAAAAAGTTAGAAGAAATTAATAAATCCCACAAAGATACCCATGAAAATAAAGCAAAAGCAATCAAACAGGTAATCGAAACAGTTCAAGACGTGAAAACTGAAATGGAGGCAATAAAGAAAATGCAGACCGAGGGATGGCAGGATATGGAAAATCTGGGTAAATGAACAGGAACTACATAGACAAGTATAACCAACAGAATACAAGAGATAGAAGAAAGAATCTCAGACACTGAAGATAGTATAGAGGAAATAAACGCATTGATCAAAGGAAAAAGCAAATCCAATAAATTCTTAACACAAAACATCCAGGAAATCTGGGACACCATGAAAAGACCAAACCTAAGAATAATAGGGGTAGAAAAAGGAGAAGAATTACAGCTCCAAGGCCCAGAAAACATATTCAACAAAATTATAGAAGAAAACTTTCCCAATCTAAAGAAACATATTCCTATGAAGGTACAAGAAGCATAAAGAACACCGAATAGACTGGATCAAAAGAAAATCCACTCGCCATATAATAATAAGAACACAAAACATACAAAATAATGAAAGAAAATTAAGAGCTGCAAAGGAAAAAGTCAAGTAACATATAAAGGTTAACCTATCAGAATTACAACTGACTTCTCTATGGAAACCGTGAAAGCCAGAAGGTCTTGGATAGATGTGCTACAGACACTAAGAGTCCATGGATGCAAGCCCAGACTACTATACCCAGCAAAGCTTTCTTTCACCATCGATGTAGAAAACAAGATTTTCCAGATAAAAACAAATTTAAACAATTCGTGGCATCAAACCCAGACTTACAGAAATTACGAGAAGGAAGACCACAAACCAAGGAAGCCAACAGCACACACAATAACTCAGACATCTAACATTCCTCCACCAGTACAAATCAAAGAAGGGAAACACAAAAACTCTACCACCAAAAAAATAACCGGAGTTAACAACCACTGATCAATAATATCACTTAATAACAGTGGACTCAATTCACCTATAAAAAGGCACAGGTGAAGAGAATGAATACAAAAACAGGATGCAACATTCTGCTGTTTACAAGAAAAACACCTCAACCACAAGGACAGATATTACCTCAAAGTAAAGGATTGGGAAAAGCTTTTTCAATCAAACAGACCCGAGAAACAAGCGGGTTGGCTATCCTAATATCTAACAAAATTGACTTCAAACTAAAATCAACCAGAAGAGATGGAGATGGATACTTTATACTCATAACAGGAACAATTCATTAACATGAAGTGTCAATCATGAATATCTATGCCCCTAAAATAAAAGCACCTAAATATTTAAAAGAAACATTACTAGATCTCAAAGCACACATCAAACTCCACACACTAATAGTAGGAGATTTCAACACTCCTCTCTCACCAATGGACAGGTCAACCAAAAAGAAACCTAACAGAGAAATAAGAGAACTAACAGAGGTAATGAATCAAATGGACTTAACAGACATCTATAGAACTTTCCACCCGAATAGGAAAGAATATACCTTCTTCTCAGCATCTCATTGAACCTTCATGAAAATTGATCACATACTTGGTAACAAAGCAAACTTCCTCAGATATAAAAAAAATTTAGTAACCACTCTGGAGACACAGAACTGGCTTAGAGTGCTTCCTCCTCCTGGGACAGATGAAATGAAGTTGAGAAACTGTTGCTTGGCAAACCAAGCATAGATGAAAGCAAACTTTCTCTGCCTATTTCTCAAATGTTCTGTCAAAATCTGTACCCTGGATAGGGAAGTGGCCTCTGAGCTCAGTTCTTCATGCTCTACCAGTTACCAAGGAGTACTTTGCTTTTTTATACATTTTGCCTTGTTTCTATGTACTACTTTTCATTTTTATTACTGTTATTAATTGAGGTATTGTTTCTTCCAAGGTGAGGCAGGAGTTTCTCATGATCATGTACGTGAGTAAAGGGGGCTTTCAGAGTTGAGGTAATGCTTTTTAGTCTGTATAAAAAGCCATACAAAATAAAGCTTGTTATGCAGTTGTTTATACTCTGCATCCCTTGTGTCCTGATTTGCGCAAGACCTTTACCCAGGGACTCCAACGCAGTAGACATTGACAAGTGGTGCCCAAACAGGGACCCTGAAGAGGTAAAGTTAGGATGGGTCTGAAAACATTAACCAGATATGTAATCTTTATTACAGGGTAATGGGACAAGCTAAATCTTCTCCGTATCTTGCTATGTTAAAACATTTACTAAAAACTCATAGCGTTTCTGTTTCTTTTTCTGATTTAAAAATGTGTGTCAAAGTAATTAAGGAATATAATCCTTGGTTTCCAGAAGAAGGCACCTTAGATAGAGATACTTGGCAAAGTATTAGAACTAATATTGCAAAAGCTGTGAGACAGGGTGAGAAAATACCTGTCTGTTTCTGTTCTATATAGTCTATGGTTTTTACTGTTTTCAAAGCTATGACGGAAGAGTGGTTAGTGACAGATCTAGGAAAGGAGGTTACTCCATCCATAAAAAAATTGGACCTGGATCAAAAAACCAAAGAGCAAATTGTGGAGGACCAAGAAAGCTTAATCAAGAAAACTAGTTTGGATTTGCAATCTGTTTTGGAGAAACTTAATGGGCTAGAAAAGCAAATGAGAAAACTGGCTGCTGAGTCGAAACAGAAAGTAGTGCCAGCTGCACCAGTTATGACCGTGTCTAAAAAAATCTAAAATTCTATTGGATTTGGCTTCTTTGTTAAGGGGACCAGAAGTTACATAGCCCTCAGTCTCTTACCACAGTAGCTCAGGTAGAATTAAAATTAGTTGAAGAGCGTATTAAAAATGATTTTTTGAGTAGAGTACAACCTAACATTCCTATTAAATTATTATTATTGGACACTTTTCAATATCCTAAAGGTTTTTAGCTCAAGATATTTTCCACTTGGATGGGTTTACACAAAGCATGCATTTTCTAAAACAATAACAACTTATGAAGAAATGTTAGCCTATATAATTCAACAAGGGAGACAATGATGTCTTACTTTGACAGGTCTAGATTGTTCTGCTATAATTTTTCCATTACCAAAAGAAAAAGTTGAATACATGTTTCAGCTTTCAGAAGCTTTGCAAATGTCTTTAGTTTCTTTTACTGGAAACTTTGAATATCATTTCCCCAAAAGCAAATTGTGGTACTATTTACAAAAACAAGAATTTGTAATAAATGATGTCATAGCTGTCAATCCTTTATCTGACACATTAACTATTTTTACTGACAGTTCCAAAACTAAAAGTGCTTATTGAACAGAAGCTAAGTACTGGGTAGAATTTACAGATTATTCTTTCATGCAACAAAATGAATTATACGCTGCTATTAAAACCCGTCAAGATTTTCCTCAAGAATTAAATGTTGTGGTCGATTCAGCTTATGTAGTAGGAGTTGTACAAAATATTTTTAATGCTGTACTTCATTCCACTAAGCATTCTTTGATAACTTTGTTTAAATTATTACAAACTGTTATTCAGAATAGAAATTCTCGCATTTTTATTACCCATGTACAATCACACACAAATTTGCCCAGATATCTTACATTTAGAAATGCTGAAGTAGATAAATTAGTAGCTTTTTCCTCTGCTCAAGAAGAACATGAACATTTACATACTAATGCTAATCATCTACATATCTAATACAAAATTCCATTTCAACAAGCTAAACAAATTATTTTAAATTGTCCAATTTGTCATTCATTACATATACATTCTATTCCTCAGGGGGTTAATCCTCGAGGATCTCAGTCAAATGAAATTTGGTAAATGGATGTTACTCATATTCCAGAATTTGGACATTTATCTTTCCTCCATGTGAACATAGATACTTTTTCATGATTTATATGGGTTACCCCTTTGGCTGGAGAATGCCCAAATCATGTTATACAGCACTTATTAGAAGTCTTTTCCATTATGGATGTTTCCTCTCTTATTAAAACATTTAATGGACCTGCTTATTCCTCCAAAAAAATTGCTAAGTTCTGTGAATGGTATAACATCGCTCATGTTACAGGTATTGAATATAATATTGTTACAAGGACAAGCTATTGTTGAACGTGCCCATCATACTTTAAAACAACAAATTAAAAAGGAGGATAAAGGAAGATTATGGTATGGAATTAATGTGGGATTTTCAGAATAATGTGAGAGCCATTTTACATCAAGCGTTACTCATACTAAATTTCTTGAATCTGCACCAAGGGGATATTTTAACTAGAGCAGAGAAACATTTTGTAAACACCCCAAATGCTGAACTGGTAGAAAAAAATCTAGGCCAAAATTGCCATGGATGCTGAATGGCAGCCTGCATTGCTAATGTTGAAAGGGAGAGGATATGGTCTTGTCTCTCTGCAGGATGGGCAACAATTATGGCTCCCTGGCTACTTGATCAGAAAGGAGCAGAAGCTGAAGACAGGAGTGTGACGTCGTCATGATGGTCCACTGATCAAATAAGAAATTCCAGTATTGGCCATGGCACAATTATCTCTATGGAAGCGACCTCAACGACATCGGTCTTCACCCTTACCAACATGGGTTCAGGTGAAATCTCTTTCAGCCCAGGGTCAGATTATTGTCCAGCGGTCCGGAAGACCGGTTACGGCTGAACGTCTGTTTCTGGCCATGTGTGCTCTGCTATCTGTCTCTTCTGTTCAGGGATCAGCTGTACGTTATTGGGCTTATGTTCCTAACCCACCAGTGTTTGAGCCTGTCTTTTGGGGAGATACTAATGTGTTAGTGTATACCACTCCCAGTATCCTCTCTCCTCCTTGGAATAATTTGATTTATCTGAATAATTTTGATGGGACTCCATATTTTACTTATGTGGATGAAAAGGAGCCGATATGCCTTGGAAATGGTCCTTGTTTTTATATGGGACTTCAGCACTGGTTACAACCTGGTATTAAAATCGCCCGATCTCGTACTCGTCTTCAAAGACTTTCAGCATGGTCCATTAATCAGACCTGGGATAATATTATTGAAAATTATGGATTAGCATATCATGTATGTCCAGATTTTACATATTGTAGTTTAAAATATCAGCCATTTATTTGGAAAACTTCTTTGGGCAAATTTGGCAAAATAATCAAAAATAAATGGATTAATTGGGGCCCATATGGTCAATTTATTAACACTTGTTCTGAATGGAATATTACCACTTGTGATTTGCTTAATGTTACCAGGATGAATCGAGCCGAGAATGAAATGATAACTGGAAGCCGTCTTCTGGCATGGGGAGATGGAGGAATTAGTGATAATCGCATTGCCTTACTCACAGACCCTGCTGCAATTCAGATGCATATTTGGAAGATCGTAGCTGCCTTAAAAACTGTTCAGCTTTTTAATGGATCATTTGTTGGAATAGCAGTATCCGCTTCTACTTATAAATTTACCTTGTTTAGAAGTACTAATGTTATAGCTTGTGTGCCACTACCATATGTATTTTTAGTTGGAAGAATCAACTTCACTACTGGAATTAGTTGTTATGATTGTCAATTGTATTCAGGTATTAATTTCTCTGTTAAGGTTAATCCTCATAATCAATCACTTATGATATTGCAGCAGCATACACATATTTGGCTGCCTGTAAATGTGGGTTGTTCTTGGGCTCAAAATCCTCTAGATCTTATTGTTGTTGAATTCTTCAAAAAGATATTGAAAAGAACAAAGCACATTTTAGGTATAGTAATAGCTGTAATTCTTATCCTTATTGCTGTTGTTGCTACTGCTTCTGTGGCTGGTATTGCTATACATACATCCTTGCAAGCAAAACATTTTGTAGAGCAATGGCAGAAAGATTCTCATGAACTCTGTATTCAGCATGCTCAAATAGATGCTCAACTTCAGACAGAGATTAATGTATGTAAGCAAACTGTGGGATGGTTGGGAAAGAAATATTTATCTCTGCAAGAACAAATTACCTTGTGTTGTGATTGGAATTCAACCACTTTTTATATTACTGATTTGGCTTATTATGATTCTTTACATGAATGGAAGGTTATTCAAGCTTATCTTTTGAGCAATGCCTCTGCTCAATCTCTCATTGATTACTTACATCATGATATAGGATTTACTTTTGCTAAATCATTTCCTGATTCGGATACCTCTACCATTGCAGACAAGATAAGATCCTAAGGGATTATCACAAAGTATTCTTCATACATCGGGTAGTATGCTTATTGTAATTCTTATTCTTTTTTTATTCTTGATTATGTATCAGTTTTGTATTTGACCAAATGCAGAAAATTTACATACTTTATGGTTTAAACTCCTTTTAACTTCGAATAAAAATAAAAAAGGAGGAAATTGTGGAGACACAGAACTGGCTTAGAGTGCAGGCTCCTCCTGAGACAGATGAGAAGAAGTTGAGGAACAGTTGCTTGGCAAACCAAGCATAGATGAAAGCAATCTTTCTCTGCCTATTTCTCAAACGTTCTGTCAAAACCTGTACCCTGGATAGGGAAGTGGCCTCTGAGCTCAGTTCTTCATGCTCTACCAGTTACCAAGGAGTACTTTGCTTTTTTATACATTTTGCCTTGTTTCTATGTACTACTTTTCATTTTTATTACTGTTATTAATTGAGGTATTGTTTCTTCCAAGGTGAGGCAGGAGTTTCTCATGATCATGTACATGAGTAAAGGGGGCTTTCAGAGTTGAGGTAATGCTTTTTAGTCTGTATAAAAAGCCATACAAAATAAAGCTTGTTATGCAGTTGTTTATACTCTGCATCCCCCGTGTCCTGATTTGCACAAGACACTAACACAGGGACCCCATGCAAGAGATGTTAACAAACCACCTGTGTCTTATCAGATCACCATGGAATAAAGTTAGACTTTCACAACAATTCTACTCCCAGAAAGCCTACAAACTCATGGAAACTGAACTGTCAACTACTGAACCACCCTTGGGTTAGGAAAAAAAATAAAGAAGTTAAAGTCTTCCTTGAATTCAAAAAAAAAAATAAAGACACAACATACCCAAACCTATGGGACACTATGAAAGCAGAGCTAAGAGGATAGTTCATAGCACTAAGTGCCCATATTAAAAAAAAAAAGAAAGAAAAAAAAAACAGAGAAAGCTCACATTAGAGACTTAACAGCACACCTGAAAGCTCTAGGAAAAAAAGAAGCAGACTCACCCAGGAGGAGTAGAAGACTGCAAATCATCAAACTGAGGGATGAAATCAACAAATCAACAAAATAGAGACACAGAAAACAATCCAATGTATCAATGAAACAAAGAGCTGGTTCCTTGAGAAAATCAACAATATTGACAAACCCCTATCCAAACTAATCAAAAGGCAGGGAGAGAACATGCAATGTAACAAGATCAGAAATGAAAAGGGGGACATAACAACAGACACTGAGGAAATTCAGAGAATCATTAGGTCTTATTACAAAAGCCTGTGTGCCACAAAGTTGGAAAATGTAAAAGAAATGGACATTTTTTAGATAAATACAATATACCAAAATTAAATCAAGACCTGGTGAACAATTTAAATAGACCTATAAGTCGTGAGGAAATAGAAGCTGTCATCAAAAACCTCCCAACCAAAGAAAGCCCATGACCAGATGGTTTTAATGCAGAATTTAACCAGAACTTTAAAGAAGAGCTTATATCTATACTACTTAATGTGTTTCACATAATAGAAACAGAAGAGACATTGCCAAACTCTTTTTATGAAGCTACAGTTACCCTGATACCAAAACCACACAAAGACTCAAACAAGAAAGAGAATTACAGACCAATCTTGCTCATGAACATCAAAGCAAAAATTTTCAATAAAATCCAACAACTGAATCTAAGAACAGATCTAAAATTATAAATTATGATCAAGTAGGCTTCATTATAGAGGTGCAGGGCTGGTTAAATGTATGAAGATCTATCAATTCAATCCATCATATAAATAAACTGAAAGGAAAAATCTATATGATCATTTCATTAGATGATGAAAAAGCATTTGACAAAATTCAACACCCCTTTATGATAAAGGTCTTGGAAAGATTAGGCATACCAGGATCATATCTAAATATAATAAAGGCAATATACAGTGAGCCAACAGCTAACATCAGATTAAATGGAGAGAAACTCATAGTGATTCCATTAAAATCAGGAACAAGGCAAGGCTGTCCACTCTCCCCATATCTCTTCAACATAGTGTTTGAAGTTCTAGCTATAACAATAAGACAACATAAGGATATCAAGGCGATTAGAATAGGAAAGGAAGAAGTCAAACTTTCATTATTTGCAGATGATATGATTCTGTACATAAGTGACCCCAAAAACTCTACCAAAGGACTCCTACAGCTGAAAAATACCTTCAGTGATGGGGCAGGATACAAAATCAAATCAAAAAAATCAGTTGCCCTCCTATACACAAAGGATAAAGAAGCAGAAAGGGAAATCAGAGAAACATCACCTTTCTCGATAGCCACAAATAGCATAAATTATCTTTGGGGTAACACAACCAAGGAAGTAAAAGATCTATTTGACAAGATCTTTAAGGCTTTGAAGAAAGAAATTGAAGAGGACACCATAAAATGGAAGGATCCCCCATGCTCTTGAATTGGTAGGATCAACATAGTAAAAATGGCAATTCTACCAAAGGGAATCTATAAATTCAAAGCAATCCAAATCAAAATCCCAACAAAATTCTTCACAGACCTTAAGAGAACAATAATCAACTTTATATAGTAAAACAAAAAATACAGGATAGCCAAAACTATCCTGTACAATAAAAGAACATCCGGAGGCATTACCATCCATGACTTCAAACTCTATTACAGAGCTACAGTAATGAAAATGGTATTGGCATAAAAACAGAGAAGTTGACCAATGGATTCGAATCGAAGACCTGGATATTAACCTACAAACGTATGAACAGCTGATTTTCAACAAAGGAGCTAAAATTATACAATGGAAGAAAGAAATCATCTTCAACAAATGGTGCTGTCATAATTGGAAGTCAATCTGTAGAAGAATGAAAATATATCCATATCTATCACCATGCAGAAAACTCAAGTCCAAATAAATTAAAAACCTCAATATAAATCTGACCACACTGAACCTGATAGAAG
>PVIU01022335.1:0-29588 GCA_004026605.1 Ondatra zibethicus
AGGCTGTTTTCAGTACTGTAGCTCTGTAGTATAGTTTGAAGTCAGGGATTGTGATGCCTCCAGAAGTTCTTTTGTTGCCCAGGATTGTTTTGGCTATCCTGGGTTTTTTGCTTTTCCAAATGAAGTTGAGTACTATTCTTTCAAGGTCTTTGAAGAATTTTGTTGGGATTTTGATGGGCATTGCGTTGAATCTGTAGATTGCTTTTGGTAGGATTGCCATTTTTACTATATTAATTCTGCCTATCCAAGAGCATGGGAGGTCATTCCATTTTCTGGTGTCTTCTTCAATTTCTTTCTTCAAAGATTTCAAGTTCTTGTCATATAAGTCTTCCACTTGTTTGGTTAG
Source organism: Ondatra zibethicus (assembly GCA_004026605.1). Lineage (NCBI taxonomy): Eukaryota > Metazoa > Chordata > Mammalia > Rodentia > Cricetidae > Ondatra > Ondatra zibethicus. The sequence continues at coordinate 347 of PVIU01022335.1, forward strand.
AGTTACTCCGAGATATTTTATGCCATTGTTGCTATTGTGAAGGGTGTTGATTTGCTGATTTCTTCCTCAGCCCTTTTATCATCTGTGTACAGGAGGGCTACTGATTTTTTTGAGTTAATCTTGTATCCTGCTACATTGCTGAATGTGTTTATGAGTTGTAGAAGTTCTTTAGTAGAATTTTTGGGATCACTTATGTAAACTATCATATCATCAGCAAACAGTCAGAGTTTGACTTCTTCTTTTCCAATTTGTATCCCCTTGATTTCCCTTTGGTGTCTTATTGCTCTAGCTAGGACCTCAAGAACTATATTGAATAGGTATGGAGAGAGTGGACAACCTTGTCATGTTCCTGATTTCAGTGAAATCACTGGGAGTTTCTCTCCATTTAGTTGTTGCTCAGGATTGTTTTGGCTATTATGGGTTTTTTGCTTTTCCAAATGAAGTTGAGTACCGTTCTTTCAAAGTTTTTGAAGAATTTTATTGGGATTTTGATGGGCATAATAAGAATTTTTTTTAAATTCATGTGTATTTCTGTGTCCCTCAGATATATGCCACGTGTTACATGCAGGTGCCTGTAGAGGCCAGAAGAGGGCATCAGATAACCCGGAGTTGGGTTGTAGGTGCTACACCTACACCACATGATGTAGGCGCTGGGAATAAATCTCAAAAACTGCCTGGCTTGCAAAAACAATATGTGCTCTTAACTACCTCTGAGCCCTATCTCTATCTCTAAATTTGCGATTTAAACTTGCCTTTACCCAGACCTCTGAAAGTTGTCTAAACCTGGATGGCTGAACATATTATTTTACTTTCTACTTATTTAGCCTATTTTTAAAAACAAGATAAACAATTGAAAATATTCCCTAGTGTGTTTGTCTCTTCCAGGACAACTGTTTTGATTGGTATGGCAAGCCAATGCACAAATAAACAATTGCACTTATCAATTTATGGTGGAGGTATTTGTAGCAAATTCCCCTCTTTTCCATTCCGCCTGCTTCCTCCTCTTACCTCTCATGCATGGTGTCACTTACACCCCCATCACTCCCGTTCCCTCCCAAGCAGAAGCCACTGTCTGTGGATAACCCTTTCTTTGGGACCAACCTATTCTTTTCCTCTTTGGCTGTCGTCTATCCTCCATTGTGTTTGAAGGAATTGCCAACCCATGTTCTGGGTGAAACTGCCTCTCACCTTCCGAGAACCTTTGATGATTTCCTCTGTCTAAAGCACACTGACCTTTGCTCTCTCAGTTAGGTTCTTCTATGGTGTTCATATATTCTCCAGGTACATGCCATTAAAAACAAAACTGACCTTCCTTAGAGCCTTCAGTTCTCCGAGTCCCTGCATATCTGTTGCCTTTACCTCACAGTTTTTTAAAAAATATTTATTTATTTATTATGTATACAATATTCTGTCTGTGTGTATGTCTGCAGGCCAGAAGAGGGCACCAGACCTCATTACAGATGGTTGTGAGCCACCATGTGGTTGCCGGGAATTGAACTCAGGACCTTTGGAAGAGCAGGCAATGCTCTTAACCTCTGAGCCATCTCTCCAGCCCATACCTCACAGGTTTAAACTGGTTTAAAATGTTAAACATTTTATTATATAACAATTCATCTATCCCGGAAGTTCCCACTTCTTTATCTTCTGGTGCTCACCAGCTCAGCTCAGCGCAGTCTTCAGACTCCACTCTGTGGAAATGCCCTCTTTTCCCCTCTCTCTTCCTTTCCCTCTCTCCTCTCTTGTGGCATAGTTCTGCGATGGCAGCCCAGACAGGCTTCAAACTTGACATGCTTTTGCGTCAGCTTGTGAGTGCTGTGATTACAGGCACTGGCCACCGTGCTCTGCTTCTGGACTCTTATTCCATCTTCAGTGCTCTACTGGGACAGGACTGTCAGAGAAGAGAGATCCCCTAAAGGAAAGTTTGGGTGCCATGACAAGACCAAGGGAAAAGAATACTGGAAGGAGAAACTGAGCAAAGAAAAATAAACAAAAGAAGCCCTAAGTCCACCAAAATGGTGGGACTACCTATGATTTGTGGTTTTCATTCAAACTTATCCATTACACCCCCCCAGCTACCCTGCATCTACTGGTGTTGTGAGCAAGCTCTGCTGTTTATTATGTCTGTGGCTGAGATGCGTCTGGTTTGTTTTGAAATAATACACATAGCAGATTTCAGGTTCTTTTCCCCAAGTCTGTCTGCTACAGTCAGCCTGTTATGCACCATGAGAAAGGAGAGAGACAACTCTATGCATTCCAAAGATTTCAATAATTCACCACATAGGCAGGACAGGGACTTGGGAGTCTTGTTTCTCCTGGCAGCCCTGAGCAGGGGCAGAAACGGGGCTTATAATCACAAAAATCACAAACACTTGTTGCCAGGTTACATTTACAATTTTCACCAATCAGAAATCAAATCAAAGATTAAGGGCTTCCTTGAATGGTCCATCATTGTCAACTGACCATACAAGGCAAGCCTTTCAGTTTAACCAATCAGATTCATTCGTTCTTTCTGTTGTTAGGAACAGCCATGATGTTTGTAGAGAACGAAAAATGCATAACAACCATTTCTATGATTTAGGGAGGAGGTGGGTCAGCTATTGGAAGGTTCTCAGCTCCCCTAGGTCCTACAGGTAAGATAGAGTCTGAAGTCAAGGTGCTTTTGCCTGCTCCCTTCACTGCAAAGTGACATCCTATGTATTTAAGACTTTTACGTTTCTCCCCATGGGCTGGAGGGATGGCTCAGTGGCTAAGAACACTGGCTGCTCTTTCAGAGGACCTGTGTTCAATTGCCAGCACCCACATGGTGGCTCAGAACTGTCTGTGACTCCAGCTCCAGCATACCAGACAACCTTGTGTAGGCAAAACACTAATGCTCATAAATAAATAAACAATAAAGAGGAGAGAGGTAAAACAAGCTTCTCCCTCCAGGAAAACCTAAATCAGCTGTTCTTCCTCCTCCTGCTACCACTGCCCCTCTGAGAGTGTTACACTTATTTATTGAGTGTGTGTGTGTTGTTGTGTACACACCTATGGAGGTTAGAGAACTTCACCTTGCAGGGGTTGGCTTTTTTTTTCTACTAGGTGGGGTTTTGGTGCTCAATCTCTGGCTACCAGGATTGTAAACAAGTGTCTTTATTCCCTGAAGCTTCTCACTGTCCATGGCTGCTCCTTTTTGTGCTCTTGTAATACTTTGCCCCTCCAGTGGGCACTTGCTGTATTCACGCTTATGGTATAGGTACTCGTCTTCCACACAGCCACTCTCTGCTGGAATATAAGCCCCATAAGCACAAGGTTTAGACCCCGCTTGTGTCTGTTATCCATCACAGGATCTAATATCCAGTCAAGTTCATGGCAAGTGCCGTGCGTATTCTTTAGTTTTGGTCATCATTGTTTCTAGAACTTGGAGCTTCAAGTTGTTAAACAGCACAGCCCACCGATGAATGAAAAAAATGAGCTTTCCATTTTTACCCTTAGTCAAATAAAAAAGTTGGGATGGCTAATCTTGGTTGTCAGTTTGACTATATCTAGAATGAACTACAGTCCAGAAATGGAGGGCACACCTGTGGTCTGGATCTTGATGCGAGAAGACAACATGCATTTGATATGGATCTTGAGTCCAGGAAGGCTCACCTGTAATCTGGGCCACACCTTCTGCGTGAAGCCTATATAAGGGCAATGGAAGAGGGAGGGGTTTGTTCGCTCTTGCCCTCGCCTTGTTAGTGTGCCTATTCCCACTTCTTTGGGATCCCAGCACATACAGAAGCCCAGCTGAGACACCCAGCCTCATGGGACTGAGCAACTACTAGATTCTTAGACTTCTCATTCACAGCTAGTCATTGTTGGATTAGTTGGCCTGAAGGCTGCAAGTCACTCCAATAAATCCCATCAATATAAACATTTCAATCGATGTATACAAATTCATCCATAAGTTCTGTGACCCTACAGAACCCTGAGTAATCAGAAGTCAACCAGAAATAGGCACAGCTTCCAGAGTCCCAAGTGCTAGGAGGTAACAAGGCCCTCTTGTTTCACAGTGTTATGTGGAGATGATATCCTAACCCTAAATATTGTGAGTTTCCCCCAGCCTGGTTTTATCTGTAACGAACGACCTGCCCTTTGGTGGCTCCATGTTCTAAACAGATGCAAGCAATTAGGGAATACTCTCTTTAACAAGTGGCTGCTGGGGAGAACGTAATCACTACTGTGATAATTGGAAAGGAATACCGATGACCTTCAGTGGCAGCCTTCTGCTTGTATTATTTATGGCAATACCCATCCTATAAGTCAAAGGCGAGGGGATGGCCGTGTTTACATACTGGAGGCAGCTGTGCTTCCCAAGGATGGGCTGGGGGAGCATCGCTGCTCCTATCTTTTCCTAAACACTCGAGAGATAAGGTGACTGTGACCTTGGTTTTCCTCTCCAGTTTAGTTCTGCTGAGGATTTGGGGCTCATACTTTCAGTGAAGGCAACCTTTCACCTGAGGGTAAGAAAGACCCTCTCAGACACGGCCGTCCACTTTGGACTTCCTCAGCACTATCCATTATGTTTCCCCTCAGCTCCCCTAGCGCTAATGGTGCTGTGACCAAGCTCTGCCATCCCTCAGGCCACTGCCCTGAGCAGTTCTGCAGTTTTCTTCACAGCCTCTTCCACCATCTTTCCCGATATACAATAGCATGAATCTCTGTGCATCTGTCTGCCTGTCTGTTGAACTCACTCACTTATAGTCCAGGCTGGCCTTGAACTCATGGCAATCTTTCTGCTCTGGTTTTGAAGTTCTGGGATTACAGGCGTAAACCTGGCTTAGCATCACTATCTCTATCTTCCTTGGCCTCAGCAATCTCTGAAGCTTGTCTGATGGAAATATTATCCCCTCTGCCAAGAGCAGAGCAAGGTCTCCATAGATCATATTTACAGGATGGAATAAAGTGGAGTCAATCACAGGCTGGCTGATTAAGATGATGTCTAGGAGGGCAGCGTTTCTTCCTCATTTGCTTTAATGTCTTTCCTCTGTGTTTATGGTCGCTGAAGTCCATCACTTCCTTTGGTGCCAGAGGCTTTTAATGAGTATGTTCCTATGTTGTCTGTCCCAGACTCAGATGGGAATGAGTCTGTGTTCCTCTTGTAAAATTGCGATTTTAACTGCTTAGAATGCTTTTGTAAACATGAAGCAAAAATAAAAGATGCAAAAATGGTACTTGAGGGCACACTATTTTAATTTTTCTCATGTGTGTGTTGTGTATATACATGCGCATGTGTGTAGGGATGTCTTTGTGCATGTGGAATTTATTTTTTGAGAGAGAGCAAGCTACTATGTAGCTTTGACTGATCTGGAACTCTGTGTAGACCAGACTGGCCTTGAACTACCAGAGACCCACCTGCCTCTGCTTTGTAAGTGCTGGCAATTAAAGGCACGTACTACCGTTCCAGGCTTTGAAATTGTTTCCTAAAGGTAATATATGCTTCTGTGGTGGTGTGAGTGAGAATAGCTCCCATAGGCTCATATGTTTGAATGCTTCGTTTCCAGTTGCTGGAACTGTTTGAGGAAGATTGGGAGAAGTGGTTTTTTGGAGAAGTGTCACTGAAGGTGTGTTGAGGAATATTACTTTAACTATATAAAGATGTGTTACATTTGTTTATGTTGTGGAATATTATTTTAACTATGTAAAGATGTGTTACATTTGTTTATGTTGCGGAATATTATTTTAACTATGTGAAAGTATGTTACGTTTGTTTATGTTGTGGAATATTACTTTAACTATGTAAAGATGTGTTACATTCATTTATGCTGCATTTGTTTAACAATGTAAAGATGCATTGCTTTGCCTGCCTAAGGCACTTGATTGGTCTAATAAAAAGCTGAACAGCTAATAGCTAGGCCATAGACTGAAGCACGATTAATAAAAACCCAGAGACAGAAATTGGGGTTCAACCTGAAGGTCAGAAAAGCAAAACAACCAGCCACAGGCTCTTACCTCTACCTCAGTCTGAAATAGCAATCCTGCCTCCAGGAATCTCAGAATGAGACTGAGACTGAGACTGAGAGCTGTCTCCTCCTGTTTTTTTTTAAATACTTATTTATTATGTATACAGTGTTCTGTCTGTATCTACGCCTACAAGTCAGAAGAGAGAGCCAGATTTCATTATAGATGGTTGTGAGCCACCATGTGGTTGCTGGGAATTGAACTCAGGACCTCTGGAAGAGCAGTCAGTGCCCATCTCTCCAGCCCTTCCTCCTGTTTTATATCTCTAGTGCTGGGATTAAGGACATGCACCACTACCGCCTGGTTTCTATGACAGGTTAGTGTGGCTACTGGGATTAAAGGTGTGTATCTGATGTGGAATGTCCTTCTGTATATGTGTTTCTTTTACTGGTTAATGAATAAAGCTGTTTTGGCCAATGGCTTGGCAGAGTAAAGCTAGGCTGGAAGAGATATAGAGAGACAGTAGACGGAGTCAAGGAGATACCATGTAGCTGCCAAAGGAGGCAGATGTCATGTAGCTGCCCAAGAAGCATGAGCCTCATGGTAAAATACAAAAATAATAAAATGGGTTAATTTAAGATATAAGAGCTAGCTAGAAATATGCCTGAGCTGTTGGCTACACAGTGTTGTAATTAATATAGTTTCTGCGATTATTCGGGTCTGGGCGGCCTGGAAATGAATGAGCAGTCTCTGCCTACATGTGTCATTGCTGTAAGGTTGGCCAGTGTGGCTGTTTTACTTTTCTGGTCCTCAGGAAAGCTTTATTTATTAAAAAATAAATAAAATATCACTACAGTAGAGGGTTAGGTGGAGCTGGCAGGCAGAGAGAAGAAGTAGGAGGAGGAGTCTAGGTTCAAGAGAAGAGAATGAGGGAGAAGAGAAGAGAGACTGAGGGAGAAAGAGACGGAGATCCCCAGGGCCAGGCCAGGCAGCCACCAAGACATGGAAGGAGCAGGAAACACAGGACATATAGAACGAAACAAAGGTAAAAAGCCCCCAGGTAAAATGTAGATGAAGAAAATCAGGTTAAGCTAGGTTCTAAGAGCCAGTGGGACAGGCGTAAGATAAGGCTGAGCGTTCATAACTAACAAGTCTCCATGATTTGGGAGCTGGGTGGCAGCCTAGAGAAAGCCTGCCACAGGGGTGGGTTTTGAGAGTTCAAAAGAAACGCATTGTTCTGTCAAAGCTGGCCTCTGCCTCCACATTGTTCCAGGTAGCACTCCTGGCCCAATGCTTGTGGATCAGATGTAGGCGCTGGGCTCCTGCTTCAGCACCAGGCCTACCTGCCTGACGCCATGCTCCCTGCCCTGATGATCATGGACTCACCCTCTGAAACCACAAGCTCCAAGTAAATTCTTATTTGAAGATTTATTTTGTTTTAAATTATGTACATGTGTGTGTGTTGGGGGGAGTATGTGCACATCCATGTGGGTTCCTGTAGAGATCGGAAGCAGTCATTGGATCCCTGAAGCTAGATGTTACAGGTGATTGGGAGTCACCCAATGTGAGTGCTGGGAACTGAGCTCTGGTCCTCTTCAAGAGCAGCAAGGGATCTTAACTGTGGCGACATCTCTCCATGCGTATCCCTACCCCCATGTAATCTTCTACAACTTCCCTTGGTCACGATGTCTTATCACAGCAATGGGAATGTAAGGAAGTCAGTTTCCTCAAATTGTCACCAGACTTTTGTTAGAATGCAAGGGCCTTCCCAGAATTCTCTACTGACGTTTACTTTCTGGGCACAAGACAAATAGAAGGTTACTTAATCCATTAGTTACGACAGTGTTGCTGTGACAAAATACCTGACATAGACCACTTGGGAGGGAGGGTTGACTTCCCACGCAGTTCAGAGCTGTCGGCTGACTTCATGACTTTGGGTATGAGGTGAGTCCGAGCATCAGGGGGACAGCAGTATGTGAAGGAGGAGACAGTTCACCTCCCGCTGGACGGAAAGCAGCAGAGGAGTACCAAGGATGTAACAGGAAGGGGCCAAAGCAAGGTACAGACCCCAAGGACACAGCCTCTGTGATCCATTTCCCCCCACGAGGCCCAGCTTCCCACAGTCCCAGTACCCCTGAGTCATGGCCTGTGCCATTTCTTAGGTCAAAGGCCTCTCATCAAATTGACCCTGGAAACTTCACTGACACAGAGGTGTGCTGTACTAACCCAGAGGCATTTCCAGATCGAACCAAGTTGATAGTGAAGTTCATCATCATTGGTGCTCTCTATTAGCTGGACTGCCAGCAAAAGAGAATGCCCAGTTACACTCCCCCCCCAAACAGGGTTTCTCTGTGAAATAGCTCTAATTGCTCTGGAACTCGTTCTGTAGACCAGGTTGACCTCAAGCTCCCAGAGATCCACCTGCCTCTGCCTCCCAGGTGCTGGGATTAAAGATGTGTACCACTACTGCCCAGCGATATTTCCATTTTTAAATATATATACATGCATACTTCAAATAGTATATGGACATATTTATGCTGAACATGTGGTTTATTAATTTTCTGAAACTAAAATCTAACTAGGTGTCTGACGTTTTTACTTATTAAATCTGGCAACCCTGCTAGGGTGGAAGAAAGCCCTAAAAGTATTTATTGAACATTTATTTACTTACTTACTATGTGTATGATGCAGGTGCACATATGTGGGTTGTGCGTGTGTGCGCGTGATGCGTGCAGCTGTGAGGACAACTTCAGGTGTCAGTCCTCTCCTGCTGTGTGGGAGACAGGGTCTCATTGTTTACTGCTTTGTGGGCCAGGCTACCTGGCCTGCTGACTTCTAATGGCTCTCCTGTCCCTGCCTCCCACGTGGCCATAGAGGATTATACACTGTGAACACTGGCTGGCGTAGTGGTGGTTCTAGACAGTCAGGCTCGTGTGGCAAGTGCTTTTTGTATGGAGGCATTTTCCAGACCCTGGTGATATGTTTCAATGCAGCATTTCAATTTTTTTTTGTTTGTTTGAGATGGGTTCTCAGTGTAGCTCTGGCTGTTCTAGAACTTACTATGTAGACCAGGCTGGCCTCGAACTCACAGAGATCTGGCTACCTCTGCTTCCCGGGTTCTCGGATTAAAGGTGTGCACCACCATGATGGGCTCAAAGCTTCAATTTCTAAAAATGTATCTTTGGGGTAAAACCTCCTTCTTTTTGCACCAACTGAGGTAAGCTGTGTTAAGCAAAAGATCTGTGGGAGCCAGATGTGGTGCCTCCTTTAATCAGAACACTCAGGAGGCTCACAGACAGGAATCAGAGTGCACACAGTGAAACCCTACCTAAAAACGCCAGACATGCACACAAAAGTTCCTTCTGGACTCAGAAATATAGGTACAGCAATTTTGTCATGTGAATCAGGAAGAAAGCAGTATGCAAAATTCTAAAACCCAAGACTGTGTCCATATAGAACATAGCCTCACATCAAAGGGAATGAGGGGCAGGTGGTTCCAAGTCATATATGAGTGACCTTGACCAAGGAACATGGATTCAGATTACCCTGGAAAACACATTTCATGATGGAAGTTTCATGAACTTTGTATCATTATAAAACAAAAAAAAATAGTAAGTCAAGACATTTTACCCAATATACCAGGAAGATGTGCTATATACAGCCAAACAGGCCAGCACTGCTGCTTCCTGACATTATCTGCTGGCAGGATTAGCTTTGGGCTGGGGGAAGCTAGTAGTCTGCTAATAATTCATTCCAAAGGTTTTTATCTGATAATCAAAAGGACATAAGGCCAGACACAGAGATGGACAATAGCTACAGTTGTAGTTACTTTTCTATGGATGTGAAGAGACACTGTGAGCAAAGCAACTTACAAAAGGAAGCTCTTAACTGAGGGCTTGCTTACTATTCCAGAGGGTGACTCATGGTGGGGAATATGGCTGCAAGCAGGCAGGCATGGAGATGGACTGACTAGAAGCTGAGAGCTTACATCTGATCCACCAGCATGAAGGAGAGAGAGAGAGAGAGAGAGAGAGAGAGAGAGAGAGAGAGAGAGAGAGAGAGAGAGAGAGAGAGAGAGACTGGGGTATGTGGGCATTTGAAACCTCAAAGCACACTCCCTTGGATACACCTACTCTAACAAGGCTACACCCCCTAAACCTTCCCAAACAGTTCCACCAGTAAGGGACAAGGTATTCAAATATATGAGCCTATGGGGACAATTCTTATTTAAGCCATCACAGCTACTATGATGGCTAGTCTTGGTTGCCAACGTGACTACATCTGGAATTTAACTAAAGCCCAAATGGCCAGGCACACTTGTGAGGGATCCCTTAGATTATTAAGGGATTATCTCACCTGAGGAAGTATTCTCTCTGTCCTCAGCAGAAGATGTACTCACGCCTCCAACCCCTAAAACATTGTCTTTTCTGCCTTTGGCTGAGGAAATCAATCCTTCATTGTCTGCTAAACCAACAGTGACTTTCCCTGAAGGGGAAGCCAGGCAAGACAATACTGATCTCTCTTAGGGACCACCAATAGTTGCCTCTAGACCTATAACTAGACATGAGGGGAGACAGAAAGTGGAGTCCATGAGGAGATGAGCTATACTACTAAAGAGCTTAATGACTTTGCTAATTCATTCAAGCAGATGTCTGGGGAATGTGTGTGGGAAAGGATTTTAAAGGTGTGGGAAAATGGTGGAAAGAACATAAAACTGTATCAGGATGAGTTTATTGATGCAAGCCCACTGAGTGGAAATTCTAGGTTTAATATGAAAGCTTGCACAGTTAAAGGTGTCAAAAGTTTATTCGGATGGTTGGCTGAAGCATTTGTCAAAAGATGGCCTACTGAAAAGGAGTTGGAGATGTCTGATGCACCTTGATTTAGTGTTGAATGGACATTGAGGCTCAGGGAAATTGCAATGCTAGAGTGGGCACACTGTGTTAGAGCTAATCCTCCACAATGGGAAGACCCAAAAGACACGCCCTTCATTTATTCTAGAAGACACAATTAGCGAGAGGGGCTCAGGCACAAACAAGAAGCGCTTTGTTGTGGCCCCTTTTCCTGTGCTGAATCTTAGGGTTGGAGATGCTGTTGCTCAGCTGGACGAATTAAATGCAATGGGTTTAACTGGGACCTATGGTAGCAGGGGTAAAGTGGTAGCCCTGAACCACTAAAGGCAAGGTGATCATAATTATCATACTAGGTAGTATAGAGAAAGCAATGTCCATAATGACCTGACCCATAGTGGTCAGCATAGGTAAAGTGAATTTTATGGTGTCATCACTCATATGAACCTTGGTACTGGCTAATTAATCGTGGTGTTTCCAGGCATGAAATAGAGAAGAAACCAACTTCAGTGTTTGTTCTCTGTTGTGATTTCAGCATGAGAGGGACCCTGGTGGTCCTTCAGTGGGTGAGAACCATGGGCAGGAAACAAATATACCATGCAGACAGAGTTTGAGTGGAGTTTATTGAGAGGAGGGTAGAGGGGAGGTAAGGGAGAGAGAGACAGAGAGAGATAGAGTGACAGGGAGACAGAGGGAGGAGGGAGAGAGATGGGGCAAAGGCTTGTTTGCCTCTTCAGAGAAATGGCAGAAAAGAAGAGGGCAAGAGTAGGCAGGGCTTGTCTCTTAAAAGCACCTTTTGCACCTGCACACAGACTTCAACCCTGGGCTGGCCAGGGTACTGCCTGGGTGCATCCTGCCAGATGACAGGGCAGGCCAGCATACTGCCTGAATCCTAACAGTCTATATAAGTAGAAAAGTTCTCAAACAAGTGAAAGAAAGGCTACATTGGATCATGGCAAAAGGGAATCTCAGCTAATGAACCAATTTCCAGATGAGCCAGTTTTCAGACCCCAAACCCCTGAATGAAGGGTTGGCCAGGTTCCCCTGAAGAAGGACCTTGATAAAATACCTAAAAGTTTTACTGTTAGCCTTCCTCTAGTCCTTCCCTGTGGGACCTACCACCCTTTACTCTAACTATACACCGGGGGAAAGGTAACAATCAGAATTTCTGGGGTGTATTGGATACTGATTTTGAATTAATGCTGATTATGGGAGTTTCTAAGAAACATTTTGCCTTCCAGTTAAAGTAGCACTTATGATGGAGAGGTGGCTAATGGAGTTTTGACTGATGGTTCAGTGGGTCCCTGAACTTATCATGTGGCTATTTCTCTAGTTCCAGAATGTATAATTGGGATAGGTATACTTAGAAGTTGGCAGAATTCTCACATATTAGTAAGTGTCCTAGAGACTATTATATTTTGGCAAAGAATGTTGCTGCTTTCTACGGTGGGACAATGGTCTTTTAAATCCAACCTATATATTTTGAAAATGCCTTGACTTCAAAATTTAAGTTAAAAAAATATGTTACTTTGTAGAAAAGGTTTTGCTTTTATTTTCACAGGAAATGAGAGGCTATGGATTCATTCTAGGTTAAGAAAAATCAGGTTTGATCAAGGAAGACCCCCCCCATCTCTGATAGGAGCAGATGGTCCAGATGGTCCAACATTTCAGAGGACCTCTGTTGGAGTTTCCTCTGAGTTCTATATCCAGAATAGTCTCAAGACTGCTGGCTGAGATGATCAAGCCTCATAGAATATTCCAGTCAGGTCTTGACCATAATCCTAAATTTTCTTTAGATCTCCATAAGATTATCAGTGGCCCCAATCAATAGGAAGTAGTCTAGAAAACAATGCCTACATTGATTATGGATGTTTGTCTTTGTTTAGAGTGTTGGTTACAAGTTGTTGTGGATTATGGTCAGGAAAAAACTAAACAAAGGAGATTATATTCAGAGTTCTTGTTTTGAAAAGAAAAAAAAGGGAAAGTATTGTGGGACAATGGTCTTATACCCTGTAAAGATTTGTCACTTGTATTGGTTTAATAAAATGCTGATGGGCCAGTTGCCAGGAAGGAAGTATAGGCAGGGAGACCAGAATAGGAGAATTCTGGGAAGAGGAAAGGCTCAGACTGCAGTCATAACCCAGATGCAGAGGAATCAAGATGACAATGACTCACTGATAAAAGGTACCAAGCTACGTGGCTAACACAGACAAGAATTATGGGTTAATTTAAGATGTAAGAGTTCGTTAATAAGAATCCTAAGCTAATAAGCCAGCCAATTTACAATTAATGTAGACCTCTGTGTGTTTCTTTGGGACTGAATGACTGTGGGACTAGGTGGGACAGAAACTTCTGTTAACAGCTTTCTGCCTTTGTCCAAAAAATTTGCCTGAGGCTAAATTGAAGAGTTTTGGATTAAAGATATTTTGGATTAAAGGCAGAGGAGAAAAGGAGCAGTCAAAAATGTAATGGAGTTAAGTCCACTGCTCAAGGAGATAAAAAGTTTAAAGAAAAGCCTGATGCTAAATGGAATACAGGGAGTGGTGAACTTAGAGATAGACCCCACCTAGCTAGACTTCCAATTTGTGAAAAATAATGGAAGGAAAGCATTAGCAGTGAAGGGGACTTCAACAACAGAAAGCCAAAGCAAATGTAATTGAGCAAAGGGCCAAGTTCCAGCTCCATCAAGCAGAAGAATTTGGCAGCTTTGGTCATGTCGTTTTGGCTTTAGAGTCAAGTATACATGAAAGGGGTTGTGAAATCTCCCTCCATGGCTAAGGAAAGCTTCTGAGGCCAGATGTGTGTCAGGGATGTCTTGGCATGGAGGCCCAGAGAGACCATTGCTTGAAGCTGTGAAGGTAAAGCCTCAGTTGCCTTGGTGATCTCAAGATGTTGAAGATGCCAGACTTGTGAGATACCTGCCAAGAAGAGCTGCAGACCAGGTGTGGAACCAGTGCAAGAGAGGGAAGTGTGTTGCAGTCAATAAAGCTGGAAAGACCTGGAGATTGTGAAGAGGGCTTAGACATCAGATATAAAAATGCGCAATTTGGAGTTTGCTCAGCAGGTTTTTAGTCTTGCTTCAGTCCAGTATTTTCTCACTATATTCCCTTTCCTCCCTTTTGGAATGGTACTGTATATTCTGTTAAAGAATATTATTTTAAGGGGCTGGAGAGATGGCTCTGTGGTTAAGAGCACTGACTCCTCTTCCAGAGGATCCAGGTTCAGTTCCCAGCACCCACATGGCAGCTTACAACTGTCTGAAGATCCAGTTACAGGGGATCTGACACCTTCACACCAATACACATAAAATAAAGTTAAATAAAAACCATAAAAAAAGACGAAACCCTGTTTGGAAAAAAAAAGAATATTGTTTTAAGATGTGTTACATTTGTTTATACTGTTGAACATCTGTTTAATGATGCAAAGATGTGCTGCATTCTTTTATGTTGCACAGTTTAAAACTCTGTGAAGTTGTGTTACTTTGCCTGTCTAAAACACCTCATTGGGTTAATAAAGAGCTGAATGGCCAATAGTAAGGCAGGAGAAAGGATAGGCGGGGCTGGCAGGCAGAGAGAATAGGAGGAGAAATCTGTGGAGAAGAGGATCAAGGACTGAGGGAAGGAGAAGACTTCAGGGGCCAGCCACCCAGTCACACAGCCAGCCATAGTGTAAGAGGGAAGTAAGAAAAGAAAAAAGCCCAGAGGTGAAAGGTAGTTGGGATAATTTAAGTAAAGAAACGCTGGCTAGAAACAAGTCAAGCTAAGGCCGGGCATTCCTAAGTAAGAATAAGTCTCCATGTGTGTGACTTATTTGGGAGCTGAGTAGTGGGCCCCCAAAAGAGCCAAAGAGCAAAGAGCCAAAGAATAAAAAAATACATCACTACAATATTCTGTGCCTTTGTATGTTGGAAGTATGTAATCTTTTTGATTTTGGTTTTACAGAGGGGTTAAAATCTTGCCATGAGATGAGACTTTGCCTTGGTCATGGTGTCTCTTCACAGCATAGAACAGCGACTAAGACAGCTACCAAGGGAACTAATGATAAACCAAGATAATCTGGCTGTGGCTCTACTCTCTTTGATTGCAAAGTTCTATCAATCAATCAATTAGGTAATCAATCATCTTGCAGAATTTTCTACATAAGTGTAACTTTTTTTCTGGCAACTTCAGTTTACAAGTATGACAAGGGGCTTCTGGGGTAGTCTCTTTTCAACACCATTGTTCCAAGCTGACAAGATACACAATTTTTTGTTTGTTTTTTAGATTTGAGTGTTTATTATGGAGCAAAATTGCAAATATGTTTGCCGTTGTATTTATAATAAAAATCTGAGTTCTCTTACACGTATTTATTTTGTGTATATGTGTGTGGATCTGTATATACATAGAGGCTAGAAGACAACTTGGGAGTCTGTTTTTTCCTTTTTCCAGGTGGGCTCTGGGAGTCAAACTCAGGCCATCATGGCCTTACCCACTAAGTCATCTCACTGGCCTCTAACCCAGATTCTATATCATGGATCACAAGAGTCTATATTACTTCTCTGTATCCTTCTTATCCACAAGAACCTATGTGTGAAGTGAACAGTGTTAGAACTGAGTAGAGGCTGCTGAAACGTAGAAGCAAAGGGTCCTGTTCCCCTTGGGGTTTGAATCCTAGCTGCCTCGGGCGACTGCCATCATTGACCCTCTGAGCACTGGGATTCCGTTGCACTAGGTCTTCACTGAATGTCAGTCATTCTTAGGATATTCACTGAGTGTACAAAAGCCAGCAACTTCCAGGACAACTAGGGCTGTTGCATAGAGAAACCCTGTCTTGAAACACCAAAACAAACATACAAAAAACATTAAAACAAAAACCAGCAACAAAAACCAAACATCAGGACCAATAAGAACAGTGAAGGAGAGGAGGGAGAACAGAGGTAGGAGCCAAATTTTTGTTTTGTTTTTTTGAGACAGGGCTTCTCTGTGTTGCCCTGGCTCTCCTGGAACTAGCTCTCGTAGTTCAGGCTGGCCTCAAACTCACGGAGATCCGCCCGCCTCTGCCTTCCCCCGCCCAGTGCTGGGATTAAAGGTGCGTGCCACCACCTTCTGTCTAGTAGCCAGTTCTTAGCCGAACAAAATGGAAATGAGCAAGCCCTCGCCTGCGCCTAACAAGAAGGAGTTTACCTTCAGCTTCTCCCCAAATCTTTCTCTGATGAACTCAAGAAGAAAATTTGCTACTGACCTAGCAGTTATGAGAATTTGCTTAATGAAATACAGTCAAACTGCTAAAAAGTTATCTGACTCTGCCTTTCTGGAGAAGTAAAAAAATTATTATTTTGAAATGTTGATATGTAATAATACTTTTGCCAAATGACTGATAATTTTTATTTATTTATTAGAAGATTCTGCCCATCTTTGAAGCCTCTGGTCTAAAATTTCTTTACTGGGGTGCAGGCCGACACATAAGCCATTTACCTCTCTAAGATCCTGGCACAAATGCACAAATAGGTGCTCTTCTCCAGAGGCCACAGTGAGGAAACGCTGAGTCTGTTAGGTGTACTCACAGCACAGCTGAGCGGTCACTTACCGCGGTGAGGACGCTTTGTCCCAGCAGACTGCACCTGGAAAGCCTTTACCCAGCCAAGACGGGGCTTTCCAGGCCTGCTTACCCTAGCTCCTCCTGCAGTCCACGTACAGTGAAGGCTGAGTTGGGTACAGCAGGCGGTAGGGAGTGGCTGGAAACACTGGTGAGGGTCTTGTGACCCTCCCCATCCTTCCATGAGGGGTTGTAAACAGGTTACGAGCAAATTTGGGATAATCCTTTTGGGAGCAGCTGAACTCCCAAAGTGGGCGGTTGCAGTTTGGGTCCAGAAGACAGTCGTTCACGGCTGCCTCTTAATAGTTGCTCTCTTTTTTTTTTAAATTTATTAATTTATTTATTATGTATACAATATTCTGTCTGTGTGTAGGCCTGCAGGCCAGAAGAGGGCACCAGACCTCATTACAGATGGTTGTGAGCCACCATGTGGTTGCTGGGAATTGAACTCAGGACCTTTGGAAGAGCAGGCAATGCTCTTAACCATTGAGCCATCTCTCCAGCCCTAGTTGCTCTCTTTGTATAGCATATAGTTAATCATTAAGAAATCATTAACACCAAGAAATATCCGTTCCTGACAAATGACTAACAAATACGTTGTCATCCTAAGATATGAAAAATTATTACTACTCTGCTAAGAGGAGAAACAAAATCAAGGATATGCCTGATGGTGGTGGAGCATGCCTTTAATCCCATCACTTGGGAGGCAGAGGCAGGAGGATCTCTGTGAGTTCGAGGCCAGGCTGGTCTACAGAGTGAATTCCAGGAGAACCAGGGCTGTTACACAGAGAAGGGGAGTGGGTAGATCATGAGTATGATTGTCTTTAGAGGTAACCACTCCCCCAAACAAACTCAAACCAAGACAACCAAAAAAACCCCAACAAAAACCAAACAACAACAAAACCAACCCCCAAAACAAAATAAAAGAGAAAACCAAAAACCAAAAAAGCTAAACCCAAAACAAAATAAAAAAAACCTAGTAGAACAAAATGGACTTGAACCAAGTGTGAAGGTTTACACCTGTAATCCCTGTACTCCAGAGGCTGAGGCAGGTGGGGACTTAGTCCCAAAGAACCAAAACAACAAATGAAACCCCAAACAAAGCAAAACAGCACAAGACTCTGAAATCATCTATCCTTGATACACATATCCTTTAAAGATTTATTATTATTTTGCATTCAGACAGGCTCTCACTGTGTAGAGCAGGCTGTGCTGGAGTTCACAGAGATCCATCTGCTTCTGCCTCCTGAGGGCTGGGATTAAACTCGAGTGCTACTATTGCTGAGTGATTTATTTTATTTTTAAATTATGTGGCATGTGTGAATGTGTGTGTATATGTGTGTGTGTGTTCACATACATATGAATTCAGGTGTCCTTGGAGGCCAGAGGATCCTCTGGAGCCCGAGTTACAGGGAGATGTGAACTAGCCTGTGTGGGTGTTCGGGACCAAACTTAGGTCCTTTGCAAGTGCGATGTTCGATCTTCACCACTGAGCCATCTCTTCAGTCCCCATGCGAATATTTTTATGCAGCCTTATAAGTTAAGATCCAATTATGATTAGACGATATTTTTTGTCTTTTTATTATTATTGTTTTGAGGCAGGGTCTCCCTGTGTAGCTCTGGCTGTTCTGAAACTCACTATGTATACAAATAAATGCCATGCCATGTTTGTAGATTAGCAAATGGTCTTAGTGAAGGTGCCTGTGGTCACAAATATATCCAGTATAGCTCATTTACACTCAAGAACTTTCTCTAAGTTACAAGCACTATCCCAAATTCTCTAACGTTCTTTCAAATCTGTAAAATCCCTGTACACAAGTGGAGAGACTCTTGGCTCAGCCCCTCAGGTCATCAGCGTGTAGCCTCAGGCACAGGTTTCATTACAGCCTATTATTGTCATAACTCGCAAAGCTACAGATGCAAATGACTGTCATTAATCCATCTACATCTTCACTGGAGGGGTTTCTGAGGAACCTCCACCCTGCCACTGTGTTTCAGGACAAAGCACCTGCCTCACTACTGATTATGGCCTCTGACAGACTTAGCATCCTGGTCCATGCTCAGTGCCCATTTGAAACTGATGTGGATCAAGCACACAGCTAATGAATTTAACAGCCTCATTAGGTAACTCTGCCTATCCTTGCTACTTCAGAGAAATGCTCTGGGCATTTTGAAACAGGCATTAATGGTGCAGGCTTTGGGGAATTCGGGTGCATGCCTTCTTGCATTTGCTTCACTCTTGCCCGATGCCTTCCTACGAACAGCTTGGTGCTCTGTGCCATCTCCTACCCATCCGCTTGTCAGGTCCCATCTTCATGCAGGGTGCTCTACCCATTGGCAGAAGGAAGCAGTCATCTTAAATGGTCCCAAACAGTCCTTTATGGCCCATTATTTATTTACTTGATCCTGAAGTCACAAAAAATTATATAGACTGAGATCTGAGGCTCCCCCCTCTCTCTGGTCTGGGCTTTGCTTCTGTGAGTTTTGTGGAGCCTTCTTGGCTGTGAGCTGCATGTAAAATCACTCTCTTGCAGCCAGTCTTCATTTGGTTTAGATGTGTTCTGCCCAGATCCTCAGTGAGGAGCTGCTTCCAGCCTGCCTCTTCCAGTGTCTCCCTTTCTGTTAGACCGTTTCCAACATCCCGTGGGACACCTGGTCCTTAATCCTTGCGGCTGGTTCAGTGTACAAGGATCTGCGGTAGTGTTCTGTAAAGTTCAGTGTATTTTTAAATCTCTAAATCTCTGCAGCAGAATATGCTTTTCCTATGGAATGTTTTGAGAAAGACATTCTCAAAATTTGGATATTCTATCCAAAGCTTCTCATTTGCAAATTTTCTGCAAATACTTTTTTGATTTTTATCAGCATGAATCATTGTCTGATTTTTTTCCATTTTATAATCCACACATTGATATGACCTGCAGAGAGTGTGAAGGTATGTATATGAACGAAGGCTGGAGGAAAGCATTATTTTTTGTTAAGTTATTATGAGCAGAAAAGAAGACACAAAAATCAACAAATTATTTTCATAGTTTTTACTTTTTTGAGATAAAAGCTGGCTGTTTTTTTCTTGGCTAACCTATCACATTCTTTGATTTGTTCTCAAACTTGTGGTCCTGCTTCAGCCTCCTGAGTGCAGGGATTACAGACCCATGTCACCATGCTTGGCTTTACATTTATTTCTCCTCTTGCAGTGTTGAGGTTTGAACCCAGAGCCTTTCACACACTGGGCAAGACCTTTGCCACCACGCCATATCCGCAGTCCTACTTCCATAATTCTTAATGAGAAACTTAAGCACATGCTCATAGCTGGCTGTAAGATTTAATATCAGCTGTCACAGTTGAGTGAATTTTCTGATGAAGATTTTTTTTAAAGATTTATTTATTATGTATACAGTGTTCTGCCTGCATGTCTGCCTGTATGCCAGAAGAGGGTGCCAGACTTCATTACAGATGGTTGTGAGCCACCATGGGGTTGCTGGGAATTGAACTCAATGCCTTTGGAAGAGCAGCCAGTGTGGAGAACCAAAACTGTGAGTCTATTCCACCTTGTCTGAAGGTCAGAGAATTTGAGTTTATTTTGCTTGCTCAAAGTCATTGACAGCAAACGTGACCTTACCTAAGATGTGGTTACTTGGGGTCTTGGACATTGAAATGGCCTATAGAGATAGATCTGTTCCACCTGACCAAAGGTCGGAGAATTCAAGTATACTTCTGCTTCCTATTTTCTTCAAAAAAAAAAAAAGGAGGCTTTTTTTTTGTTTTTTGTTTTTTAATTTGGGGAGTGGCTGCCTTCAGGATGCTTGGTCTAGGGTGTGTTCACTGCCCAAACACCGAATGCTTTGCTCAGGAAATAATGGCTTAATGTCTCAAGTATTGGAGCACGTAACTGTTCTAGTTGTCTTTTGTATCATGTTAAAGCAGTCTTTAACTTCTTCCCCCCTTTGGATTGTATTGGTCTATTAAACATGGGTGAACTCAGAACTCAAAAAGTGAGGAATTCAGTATTCAGTATTTTGCTGAGTGGTCCTCCTGATACTATCCTCTGTCTCTGTGTTTCTTTCTTATCGTTTTTCCTCCTACCTAACATTTCTAATTTTCACACGCTCACCCTGGAACATATGAACCCGCTGTGGCTGAGATCATGGTAGATTTTCAGATAATAAAGAGAACTGGCTCCCAAGTTAACTACCCAGGTAGCAGACCACTTTTTATTTTATTTTATGATTTGGCTGTTCTTAGTGTTTGGTGGAGTGGTACCAAGTGGCAGCAAGGCATTTTTTGCTTGTACCTCTGGGATGCCTAACATTGTTCTCACACTCTCTCAGTACTGCCATGGTCCTCAGAGAGGCTGCGTAGGGTGGGAGGCATTTAGCTTGGGCACAAGACTAGCTAAACTGTGTGCCAAGGAGAGTCATTTGCTGTCTGATTGACACCCTAGTTAGCAAACTCCAAGAGCTAGTTGAGTTTAGCTCTGATAATTAGAACCTTTATCTTTGTACTTACTGGAAGGTTCTGTGACAGAGAATCTCAAGTCAGAGCCTGTTGACAGAGTTTTTGTCCCACCCAGCCCCACAGCCATTCAGTCCCAAAGAAACACACAGAGGTCTACATTAATTGTAAATTGGTTGGCCTATTAGCTTAGGTTTCTTATTAAGTAACTCTTACATCTTACATTAACCCATGATTCTTGTCTGTGTTAGCAGTGTGGCTTGGTATCTTTTATCAGTGAGGCATTCTCATCTTGCTTCCTCTGTATTTAGGTGATGACTGCAGACTGAGCCTTTCCTCTTCCCAGAATTCTTCTATTCTTGTCTCCCTGCCTATACTTCCTTCCTGGCTACTGGCCCATCAGCATTTTATTAAACCAATACAAGTGACAAATCTTTACAGGGTACAAGATCATTGTCCCACAGTAAGAGCCCACAGTGGACACAGCACTTAAATGACCAAGTGGGTTGTGAATACTGACTGTCATTTTTGGGAGTACAGACAAGGCCAGCCTCAGGGTGCAAGAGTTCAGTAGTTACTGCTTCTAGAGTGAAAGGAGAAAGGACAGACTGAAGGAGCTGCTTTGATTATCAACTTCCTGGTCCTTGCTAAGTAGAAATGGTTTTTCACTCATGGAAAAACTTTTATTCTGTTCTGCCATCTGTCTTGTGTTCTCCTGTATCTTTTCTTTTCCTTTCTTCCCTTGCCTCTCCTGACGCTTCACTCCTTCTTTCATACAAGTTTGATCTGTAGTTCAGACTGGCTGGCTTTGAGCTCACTGTCTTGTTTCTGCCTTCTAGGTGATGCCATTGTGTGCCTGTGCCACCAGGTCTGGCTCACTGCTTTTGGTTTTCCTCCCTTCCCCACTGTGGAGCTGGAGACCTTGAACCTAGGGCTGTATGCATTTTCACAGTGTCCTTCTTAGTCATAGCCTCAGCTCTCTGATTGACCCTGTATATGGATCTATGTGAATCGCTTTGTTGTTGTGGGATATCTGTACACTGTGTGGAGATGTATTGCTGTGATTGGTGTAATAAAAAGCTGAATGGCTAATAGCTAGGCAGGAGGTATAGGTGGGACTTCCAGGTAGAGAAAGAGAAACTGGGAGGAGGAATCTAAGTGTGTGGATATCACCAACAGACACGGAGCAAGTGGGGTGTGCTGTACTAAGAAGAGGTAACTGAGCCACATGGCAGAGTATAGATTAAAAAAATATGTGTTAGCTGGGTGGTGGTGGCACACACTTTTAACCCCAGCACTCAAGAGGCAGAGGCAGAGGCAGGTGAATCTCTGTGAGTTCGAGATCATCCTGGTCTACCAAGTGAGTTCCAGGGCAGGCTCCAAAGCTACAGAGAAACCCTGTCTCGGAAAACCAAAACAGAAACAAAAATAGTTTCTTTTTTTCAACATGTCAGTCCCCTGTTTTCAAAATTTTCATAGTATTTTATTATATGATGCTTGTTACAATTTACCTTTTTTTTTGTTAGACTACAAATTTATTAAAATTAGGTTCATGTCCAGCTCATCTTATACTCTCTAGAAGATCCACGATGGTGCTTTGGCAGCACAGGACTGTGTATATAGCACCTTGTGTGTGCTGTTTATATGGTTAAAGTCTATTTATTTACTTATATTATAATTATTTTTCTCCTCCTCTTTCTTTTTCTTTTTCTGAAACAGGGTTTTTCTCTGTAACCACCCTGAATGTCCTGAAACTTACTCTGTAGACCAGGTTGGCCTCAAACTCACAGAGCTCCACCTCCCTCTGCCTCCTAAGTTATTTGTTTTAAAAAAGATTACTTTTCATTTTTAATGTGTATGGATATTTTTGCACCGTGTGTGTGTTTGTGTGTGTATATATATGGATATATATATGTGTGTGTATATATATATATTTCCCCATGTTTGTATAGTGTCCAAGAAGGACAGAAGAAAGTATCACATTCCCTGGTACTGGAGCTATAGATGGTTGTGAGGCCCTGTGTGCTGCTGGGACTCAAATGTGGGTCCTCTGGAAGAGTAGCCACTCTCTCCAGTCCTATACTGATTTTTACTTTTGCGATAAGGTCTTAGTATGTAACCTTAAACTCTGGATCATTCAACCTTAATCTTCCAAATGCTGGGGTTACAGGCATTGTATCCAGCTTGACTAGACATTCTTGATGTTTCAGCCTTTACTCTGGAAACATCAAGTGTTAGTTGTATGCAGCTTTGAGCTTGGAAATTACATATGGAAAGCCTGGACACAGCCCATGCTTTGTAGAATACATTCAGTCTCTGTCGGCAACTGTAAGCCTTTATTAGATAACTGCACAAATGAAATCAAACCCTTTTCTAAGTTAGCAAACAGCCTAACCAAGGGGTTTCAGACAGTGGATGTGCTGAACCCTAAAACAACTTGTGCTGTCCCACTGCAATCTGTCTGAGGAGCTGAAGTTCTTTTCTTGCCCATTCCCAAAGGTTGTGATTACCCACCCCCCCTTTTTTTAAAAAGAAAGACAGGGTCTCACTACATAACCCTCAGAGGCCTCAAACTTGCCATGCAGACCAGACTGATCTAGACATACATATCACAAGAGATATGTATGTCTCTGCCTCCCAAGTATTGGGATTAACGGTGTTTGCCACAGGGCCTCACACATCTATTTTTCTCAGTAGACAGAGAATTCTGAGATCATATATATAATCATGTATATTGTATGTGTTTTAGACAATGTCAGAAATATAGATGGTGGTTGATTAATGCTTTTGTAATTGAAAGGACTCTAGAAAATGTCATAAAATATCACTATTAAATGACAATCATAAGGAATTAAAGATCATAGAAAAATGTAGAAAATTGGATATATTTGACATAGTCTCAAAAACATGTTTTCATCTCCCCATTCTTCCTGTAGCTGGGTGACCTTTGAATAGAATTAGAGAATTTTATTTATATATTTTTTTGGTGGATGGAAATGGATTTGTCTCCTTGAAACTGTATCTTTTTTATTTATTTTAGAAATATAGCAAGAGAAAAGAGTTTGAATCAAAATACATCCTTAAAGGTCTCCTTTTCTTAGAACATTTGACATTTAAAACTCATTATCCCTTGCTACTCAAGTCTCCACGTTGACCTCAAGGTAAAAAGGCACAGAAATTAGAGGGCTGAGGGAAACACAGGAAATCAAAATCAGTGAGATGGAGAGCAACTGAGTGATGGGGGTCCATGACGTCAAATGCAGACATGGGCAGAGTGTCTGCAGAGTGGCCAACATATAGAAGGTACCTGACAGAAAGCAGCTCTTGGGTAAGGGGCCTATTTTGATTCATTTGATGGAGAGGGAAGTGCCTACCATGTGGGAAGGCATGGGGGGCTTCATGGCAGGAGTGTGTGGCAGGAACTCCTCACATCTTGACTGACAGGAAGCAAGGAAAGGGAAATGTTGATGCTCACCTGGCTTTTCCCTTTCGTCTTTCTTATTCTGTTTGGGAATCCTGCCCATGCAATGGTGCCAACCTCCTCGATGAAATTTCTCTGGAAATGTCCTCAAAGATATTTCCAGAGATGGGTGTACAAGGTGACCCCAAATCCAGTCACCTGGATAAAAGACTATCACAACAATGGTAATAAGGACAACTTTAAGCCAGAGAAATCTAGGGAGAATGAACAAATTAGGCAGCACCCCACAGTGGGTGCAGAGAACATATTTCTTTCTTTCTTTTAAAGGATTGCTTTCTAGTCTTCTCTCATATATTACCTGACCAGTTTCCCATCCCTCCTCTCCTCTGAGTCCCTCCCTCCCCTTTCCCCCATACCTGCTCCTCCATCTTTTCCTTCTAGAAATGAGCTGGCATCCCAGGGATATCAACCAATCATGGCATACCAAGTTGCAGTAAGAGTAGGTACCTCCTCTCATATAAAGGCTCGACTAGGTAACCAGTAGAAGAAGAAGGGTCTCAATAGCAGGTAAAAGTATCAGAGACAGCCTCAGCTCCCACTGTTAGAAGTCCCATAAGAACACCAACCTATGCAATAACATATGCAGAGGGCCTAGGTCAGTCCCATGAAGGCTCCCTGATTGTTGCTTTAGTCTCTGTGAGCTCCTCTGAGCCAAGGTTAGTTGATTCTATGGGGTTTCTTGTGGTGTCCTTGGCCCCTCTGGCTCCAACAGTCCTTCCCCCTCTTCTTTCACAGGATTCTTTGAGCTCCACCTAATGTTTGGCTGTGGGTCTCTGCATCTGCTCCCATCAGATGATGGTTGAAGCCTCTCTGATGATGATGATGCTAGGCTCCAGTCTATGTGTATAGCGGAGTATTATTATGAATTATTTCATTGATTTTTTTTTTGCTGCTTGTGTTTGGTTCTATCCTGGTTCCTGGTGCTCTTGGCAGTGTCAGGGGTGAGCTCCCTCTCAGTGGCATGTGTCTCCCACAGTTTCTGTGCTACCTTTACCTCAGCACACCTTGCAGGCAGGACAAACTGTAGGTCAAAGGTTTGGTGGCTGAGTTAGTGTCCTAGTCCCTCTGTTGGAAGCCTCGCCGGGTGACAGGAGATGGCCAGTTCAGGTTCCGTGTCCACCCTTAACTAGGGCCACCCTTGTAGATTCCTGGGAGTTTCCATTGCCCTAGGGTTCTACCTCACTCATTGCCGCACTCCCCCCTCCCCAATTCCAGTTGTCTTTTGACAGCTATGGCTATTGACTCATTTTGGACATCAACAGGAGTTCCCTGTTTATGACAGAGTCCTGCTTCCTAGGTAATTGCAGTGGAAGTCCGCAGTTCTTCTTGACCCAACCTTTAGAGCAAAGTCCGTTCCTTGTTCTTCAGAATTCTCTGTCTGCAGTGGGAGCTGGGGAAACCAGAAGGTGCAGTAGAACTTTCCAGGTCTGATGGGCCCTTAATTGTCTGTAGCTGGAGGTAGTTGGAGCCGCCATAACTTTGCCTTTTAATAGCCCCCTCTTGTCACATGTGATGTTGGCTTTCCTCCATGCCCTGATGCCTTCTTGAGTAAAATGAGGGTAGGAAGAAACTCTGGAAGGCAGAATTAACCTGAAATAGATTTAATGAAGAAACTGAACCAACATGATTTTTCAAATACATTTTACAGGCAAGTGTGGCAACACACTCCTATAGTCCCACACTTGGGAGGTGGATCAGAAGTTCAAGGCTAGCCCTTGATACTTAGCAAGTTCAAGACCAACCTGGGCTACATAAGTCTCACATCTCCAAACAAACAAGCAGAAAACAAATGAAAAACAGCCCAAACCAGATTCTAAGAATGGTACCCATTGTCCCCCAGGTTCAGAAACTCCATAGTTTTTTTTTCATAATATGAATTACAGAATGCAATACTTTGCAAAGAAAAATGGAGAATCATTTTGAAGATTAAATGAATATAACTCAATTATAGATTGAATGTTAACTTGTGCGGGAGAAGAAGTTGCAGCTAGCCCAATTACCTGGCCTGGTTTGCAGAATGTGAGGCAATACCTGTGATGGTTAGCCCTGTCAGCTTGACATAATCTGGAGTCCTCTGCGAAGAGAGTCTCTATGAGGGATGGTCTAGAATGAGTTGGCTTGTGCATGTGTTTGTGGAGACTGTCTTAAGATAATTTGATGTGTAAGATCCAGCTCAGAGTGGGCAGCACCATTCCCTAGACAGGGGGCAGGGCCCTGCTCTGTATAAGCAGAGAAATCAAACAGAGCACGAGCAAGGGAGCATGCGTGTATTCACTTCTTCCTATGTGTTCATTTCTTTTTGCTTTTAACTGTAGACACGATGTTACTTTCTGGCTCAAATGTTGCCACCGTGACTTCCCCACAACTGTAGACTAAGCTTGAACTTTGAACATTTTTGGTGAGTGGTTGGCCATGAACACAGGTGGTCACTATGTTCAGAATAATAAGGACTTGGGTTCACAGAGATAATTACTCTTGTCATGTGCCTCTTCTTAAGATGCTACCTGACCCAGATGCTGTAGAAAATAATATCTGTAGATCTTGGGGGTAGAAGCTATGATAGACTCCTGTCCTCCCTCGAAGTCTGCAGGGGTCGCTCAGCTCTCTTTAGGCTTCATCCTTCCCCTCTGTATCCACAAGAAGTAGCAAAGTAATTTTGACTTGTTTGAGTAAATTCCTGTGGAGCGTTTTTTAAGGCATGATCTGTAAATATTGTAGAGTTCAACTTAACCCGCCCACGGTGGAGCAGAAGACTGTATACAGGCATAGGTCTGTCTTAGATTGCTGTTTGCTTAATGTGTCAGGCAGCACTAGATGGGAGGAGAGGCCACAGTGCATGCTCAGAAGAAAAATACAAAGGAGGGTCAAGAGAGTGTGGCCACGAGCTCTTTTAATCAAAGGACACCAACCTTCCACATTTCTCTAGTTAACTCCGGGTCACCCCACAAGTCTAGCTCCATATCCTTTTAGATGGGAAGAACTCCCGCCGGGCAGAGCTGATAACTTCTGACCTGTACCCCATGACCCAGAGCTCCTTTGCAGAATTCTTTACATTTGCGCTCATTTCCTAACCTAGACTTTGAACTCTGCAGGGCTGGAGCCGCTTCATTTCTTCATTGCTTTAAACGTGATGCCCAGCTGTAAAACCACGGCTGCAGCGCTCACAGACAGTACTTGGTAATTTCCAGTGGACTTCTAGCCCTTTAAATCACATCTGATGACATAGAGTAAACTCACAAAAGGAAAGAATAAACCAAGAATAAGCCATGAAGCTCATTCACTCACTATAAACTCTCCCTTTAGCAGAGAAAATATAAGACATTATGCCATAAACACTGTAATGTAACAGTGTGACAAGGCCAGTCATTAAGCTAAAGTTCTCAGTAAGTGTCTTGCAGTTTCTTCATGTCAAATACTCTAAGTATTTAAAAATAAAATAGAATACAAAGGGGTTTCAAGCTTTATCCAACAAGTTATCATAATGCATTTTAAGACTAAATGTAGTTAAGGCTGATAAAATGGAGATCTTAGATATTGACATTGGAGAATATTCTTGACTTTTGACCAGTGAATTCCCAAGGGAAATAAAAATAGTTGACACTGAAAGCTAGGTAAGAAGATGTATCAGAAGTTCAAGAGTTATTGCGAGGTCCTCAGTCACTCGTAGACGGTTCAGTTTTTCTCTAGGTGATGGTCATACAGGTCAGAGTTCATTATGAAGTGAGATTAGAATAGCTGAACTCACCACAATGTCATGGGCCATTGCGTCACAACTAAGAGACGTGGACTGAGGAAGCTTATTACTGCTGTGGAATAATCCTTCTGTACACCGTGACTACATACTACTCTCACTGGTTAGTGAAGAACTGACAAGCCTATCACTGGGCAGGAAGAGACGGGGAGGGAGAGCCACACTAGGAGGATGCTG
Organism: Ondatra zibethicus; assembly: GCA_004026605.1. Lineage (NCBI taxonomy): Eukaryota > Metazoa > Chordata > Mammalia > Rodentia > Cricetidae > Ondatra > Ondatra zibethicus. The sequence continues at coordinate 28,551 of PVIU01022335.1, forward strand.
GGAAGAAGGAGGGCAGAGCCTGAGGGTTTGAGGGCAGACACAGAGAGAAGGAAGATGAGCAGGCCATAGTGAGCAAAGGCAACAAGCCATGTGGCAAAGCATAAGCAAGAAATATGGGTTAACTTAAATGTAAGAGTTAGTAACAAGCCTGAGCTATTGGCCAAGCATTAATTTATATTTATATTAAGTCTCCATGTTGGTTTTTTTGGGAACAAGTGGGTGGGAAAGAAAAGTCCAACTATATGTTACAAAGGAGGTTCTTACATTTATGGGTGATATTTAAAATATAAATGACTATAGACTGAAGTAACTCTAAGTGATTCCAACTAATCAACATCTACTTTGTCATTACTATTCTCTGGTGCCTAGTTAGTTCTAAGATACAGATGAAAAGTCACAGTGACAAATAGTTCTGTAGAGAACAAATGTGAACTGCCACCCATGCTGACGCTATTCTGCCCCATGGTTAATAAGCAGCACTCACTTGGATGGAAACTATGAATTATTTCAGTGCTTTGTTTCCTTCACAAACTAGAAATAGGATAATATTTTTCATATTTTCAGTATATTTATGAGGCTGCACTATATCTATGATGTTAATCAGTATATGTGGTATGACAGCAAAGGGGAGCTCTAAGCTCCAGACTGCCTAGTAATGTCGTGAAAATGATGACACAGAGAACTAAGGTTCTCTGATCCACAGTCTTTTATTTTTTTATTTTTATTTAAAAGTATATATATTTTTTTATTTTTCTCTGCTCCCCTCCCTGCCACACCCCTCCCTCCCTCAACCCTCCCCCAAGGTCCCCATGTTCCCAATTTATTCAGGAGATCTTGTGTTTTTATACTTTCTACTTCCCACGTAGATTAGATCTATGTAGGTCTCTCTTAGTGTCCGTATTGTTGTCTAAATTCTCTGGGATTGTGGTTTGTAAGATGGTTTTCTTTGCCTTATGTTTAAAAACCACCTATGAGTGAGTACATGTGATAATTGTCTTTCTGTGTCTGGGTTACCTCACTCAAAATAATGCTTTCTAG
>PVIU01022336.1:0-29602 GCA_004026605.1 Ondatra zibethicus
TCTTAATGTAGATATCTTATTCCCTTCTCCAATGTCCACCTTTCTTCCATCTTCACCCTCCCACTCCCCCAAGCTCTCCCCAGTCCTTCTCCCTTCTCCTTCCCCCTCTCCCCTTCCCCTGCTCCCCTACCTCCCACCTCTATCCCCGCCCCCTGGCTTCCAACTTTTGCTTGATGATCTTGTTTGCTTCCAACTTCCATGAGGTTCTGTGTATGCTTTCTTTGGGTTCACCTAGTTATTCGGCTTCTCTGGGCTTGTGAGCTAAGTGCTTAGTGTCTTTTATTTTATAGCTAGAGGACCTGGGTTTAATTTCTAGCACCCACATCAGGCAGCTAAGAACGCCCGTGATTCCAGCTCCAGTGGGACTTCATGCCTTCAAGGCCATTGCATTCCCACATATACACTCATACTCAGACACAGAAATGAAAACAAAACGCATAACCTATGGTTCTTACTGCCAAATCTTTTTGCTTAGCATTCAAGGACACAACTTGGCCCCAGCCTAACTCACCAAGTGTCTTCTGCCTGTCACTAACACTGCTTTTAGTCGGGGCCCTAATGGCATAATAGTTATACACTCAAGAGGCTACCTGTTTGAAAGAGATAGTCCCTGGAGGGGAATGGGTCGGGATTCAAGTCCTAAGTGTGTTCCAGCTAGTGGCCATGGGCGAGTCATTAACATTTCTGGGCTTCAGTTTCCACATCTGTATGGTTAAGGACAATAATGGAGCGCTGGGCTCACACGTACTACCTGCTCTGAAATTCTTCAGGGTAGCTCTTGCATTTCTGCCTATACTTTCTCTTCTGCTCTCTGCCTGAAGAAAACATCCTTTTCTCCCACTCAAATATCCCACTTCTCATGTGGATGGTCCACCCTAGCAACAAAACCCCATTCTTCTGAATTATAGAAACATGGCTTTTAGCCTGTGGGCTCCAGCCTCCTGGGGTGCAGGTTTCAGAAGTACGGCTAGGGGTCCTGAAATCTTTCGGTACACACAAGATTAAGTGTGAACACTAAATAATATGCCTTGCAAATGCATATTTGACTGTCAGAGTACTGCAAAAATTATTTTAAGTATTTATTAATTTCTAATTTGTTCTTTCGTCATCACAGCTTACTAAAATCATCCTGGGGAAATGAAAATCCCTTCTCTCCCATGGAGACGCAGTGGGGACCCGCTATAAGACTTGTTCTCTATACATTGATCTTATGGACTAGTTCCCCTAGCTTTTTCTGTATTCGTATGCTTCCTCAATCACTGGATCACAGGCTGACTGAAACATACCACTTTTCTGAATGTCATCTATCTAGTGGTTTGCATGTTACAAGTGCTTGAAACTGTCAGGTAGCTGAAAGCATAGTTTGAAACTGCTTTTGGCCCAGAGAAAGGAGGTTAGATACTGTCCATGTTGGGACACTTGCACTCAGGTCTGTCTTGAACCTGCCCTGACAGTAAAGAACTCTGGGGCAGAACAAAACCAGCCTCCTTTGTGTCATCAGGAGCTTCCTAGAGACCCCAGGTCTAACAAATAATGTATCTCAGAGGAAATTTCCCACCTTCTGCCCTCCCCAAGCCCCTGTGTCTGCCCCTTATCAGGTTCCCCCTGAGTCATCCTGACCCAGGGACGAATTTAGATGCTGGAACCTTCCAGTCTATCCCTCCCCCTCTCCAAGTACAGCTACTTTAGACACGTGAAAGAAGTCCTCAGGCTGAAGGGCTCAGTCTAGGTTCTCTCGGTCTCTACCAGTCACGCGGGCTGTTGAGTCCTTTCTTATCTTACCCATCTGTAGCTGTGATCTTAATTCCAGCATTCTCTTGTCCAGGAGAGCATTAAACCTGCACGCAGGGGCTAGGCAGAAAGCTGGAGTGCTAGGTTTCTGTGCCAGTTTCTAGGGCAATTCTTATGACGGGAGCGGGAGAAAAGAACAGATGAAAACTTGAGGCGCCATTCGGGGGGATATAGGAAACTCTTTAGGTCTAGGATGTTTTTTTGAAGGCTGCTTTTGAGCCTACCCAAGTCCCCTCCTCCCTCTTGGCCTCTCCTTCTTTCCAACAGACCTGCCAAATGGGGATGAAAGGGGCATTGATGCTTCTTGGGGAGGGGGGTTGTGGGTGGTGAGGGTAGTTCCCAGGCAGAGGGGAGGGCAATTTGGGGGTCTTGGGGAGAGCAGTCTGTGCTGGTGTTGCAGTTGGCAGCTCCAGTTCCATTGGACATTGTTTTCTACTGGCCTGGCGCCCAGCCCCCGAAATGGCAAGTCTGGAACTGGGCTGAAGGGGGATGGGGTAGGGTTGATCCTGGGAGCAGGGGTGCGAGAATGAGGACATGTGGGGAAACTGAATCTAGCTGCCTAACACAGCTTTCAATCCCCACAGCCACATCAACTATTCCACTCCAGCAAGCCTTCCTTTGAAGAGCACAAGGAGGGTGTGTCTCAGATGTGAGTCTTGTGAAAGCCTAGGAAGGGATGATAACCCCACCTAGGCATGAGAGTCGGCCCAGGAGCCAGCAGCTCCGGAGACATCTGCAACGGGGCCCTGCCACTCAGCCTTTCTGAGCAGATCTCGCCCTCTTTTTCGGGGTTGGACTGGGAGGGGTTAGCGCCTCAGCCACAGGGTCTCTTGGGTCTCAGCCCAGGACATCGAGTCCTCCCCAAACCCTTACTCCACCCATGCAGGGTTAGCTCCGCCTCCGCGCCTGTTTACACAGGAGTCAGAGCCCTTGGGGGTCCCCAGCCCCTCCCCTACGCCCACTCCACCCCCCCTCGTTGGGGCCTTGACCCGGGAGTCGCCGTTGGCCACCATATTCCCCCTCCTTCGTTCACCCTCTATTTATAGCGGCCCCCAGCATTTCCACCCCCCCCCCACCTTGCTTGTTGTCCAACTTCTAGAGAGCAGCCAGAGAGCAGGCGACGGGACTCGGCTGAGGAGGTACCAGCACCCCATGCGCTCGGAATTCTTGCGCCCTCGACGCCCTGTCCCCAGACACGCTGGCACCACTGCCCCTACCTGCCCGGGGACCGGGTCTGAGCGGTGGCCCTCGCCCACCTCCTCCCTCCTTGACATAGCTCTCTGCTTCCGGGCGGGCGGAGCTGAAATCGTGGGACTTGGGCACTTTGGGTTGGCTTCCCCTCTCTATCGTCGCCGCCACTCAATCTGGGGGTCTAGGAAGAGAGCCAAAAGTGAGCCTGGTAGAGCCAGGTCACAGTAGGGGCACCGCTGTGGTGGGCGTGGGGGTCATTTGGAGGCTTAAGGGGTCCCTGCGCACACCCACTTCAAGAGGCTCGGGGTTGTGGGGAGCACCGCGAGGAGACCCTACGAGCATCCCCCACAGAGTGCTCCCTAGCCTTCCCCTCTCGCCCCTCCCCGAGCGGCCGGGGCGAGGCACCGGGGCCTGTTTATGGGGGTCGGGGCGGGTCTATAGGGAGGTGGCCCAGGGGCGGACCCGGGGCGGGTCTGTGAGGAGCCGAAGCTAGGGCGGACCTAAGTCAAAGGCAAGTGAAGGTGGCAGCGTCCGCGGCGGCTGGAGCAGGTAGGGGGAGGGGCAAGCGCGCCGCCGCGGGGCTGGGAAGGCGCCGGCCGGGAGGGTGGGCATTGTGGTCCTGGTGCCCGGGCTGCGCTCCGGGGAAGGGACTGGCCTAGAGAGACGCTCCGATGCTGCGCACAAAGGAGGAGGCGCTACAAAGTGCAGGATGTGTTTGGGGCGCTCTTGAGATGGTGTCCAGGTCCTGGGTGCTACGTGTCGGCCGTGCGAGAGTGTTGGTCCGGACGAGGGACTCATAGGGTCAGGTTTCGGGTCCTGGGAGCGGCCAGCCACAGGTCCTACCCATCCTTTCCCGGCTGGCACATGTAGTCGGGGAAGTCGAGAGGTTACGGGACCGCCCTACTCCCCCTTGGCTTTCTCCACTAGACCTCCAGTTAGATTGGGTGGAGGAGAGAGACGAAGGCATGACTTGTTTGTTTTTAAATGGTGGAGGAAAACGTCATTCTGAACTACTTACACATCAACTGAGAGCTGTCCAAACTGAGTAGTAACCGACCGGACAAGGTCACATGGTAGTGGCAGTAGGGTAGGACCCAAAGGTTCTGACACAGTCATGCTCTGTCGCCATGTCACCGCTCCCTTCTCTCCATACACTACTCAGCGCGGACCTGCTGGTGTTGCCCCGCAGGCCCCTCCAGCTTGTATTGATTGACGCCTAGAGAGGACGTGTTCTCTGGACTCAGTGGAGATTAGGGAGGGTTAGTGACCCTGGGAGTCTGGGTCTTGGCTGTGGCGGTATGTCCCTAAAAGACCGAAGTCTGTCTCCCATGTCATTCACCTTCGTGTGTTTTCTCAGACCCCAGAGTCAGGACTAAGAACCCTGACCTCTAGCCTCACCGCACTCAACCAATAGGAGCTCAGTAAATTGACCCCACCCACCCCAAGCTCTGGGCTTCTTTCTTTGCAAGTCTGTTTAGGTGCTCTAAGGATTCTTTAGACCTTCCAGTGTTGATGTACCCCCATTTACTTGTACTTGGAAGGGAAGAGTTTTGAGCCGCCAGAGAAAGTGAGGCGTTGGTTGGATTGGATATCTGTGCCCTCTGTTGACCACTTCCACTTGGTCATCGCCTTAGTCATTTTTAGCCCCTCAAGATGCTGACATTGGAGCTATAGTTGAAGGTCATAATCAATTGTGAACTCTCACTATCCTATCCCTTGGCACTCTTAGAGTGTGCCCAGTCAGTGAGCTAGAGCAGGGGGTGTGGGGTGTCCCCTAAATATAGCTTAAGAAACCGGAACCACGTTGCTTCCCCACCCTGGTATTTCCCTGCAGGATAGGAGAGGGTGCTGTGGAATATTCAAGAGGGAGGTGTGAGTGTTAGAGGGGAAGGGGAAGCAACGGGGCTGGCAGTCCGAAGAGAGGAAGAGATGGGCTGTCCTGATGTTGCCATCCTTTGCATCTCTCCTAGTTACCCTGGAAGTGGGGTAGGGGAGCCAGAAAAGTCCTCTGTGTCTCAGAGTTTTCAGCTCTGGGGTTCCTCTGCACCCTGCATTGACCTGGGCTGAGAGTATAGAGCAGTGAGGTTGAGCAGCCTCCTGGCTTATTGTTTTCTTTCTTTTTCCTTTTTCCTTCCTTCCTTCCTTCCTTCCTCACTCCCTCTCCCCCTCCTTCCTTCCTTGTTTTTTTTTTTTTTTTTTTGAGACAGGGTTTCCCTGCATAGCCCTGAAACTCACTCTGTAAACAAGGCTAGTCTTGAACCCACAGAGATTCACCTGCCTCTGCCTCCCGAGTGGTGGGATTAAAGACGTGCGCCATCACTGCCTGGCTGGTTTATTGATTTCTTACCCCACCAGGCCACCATGGCAGAACTGCAGGAGGTGCAGATCACTGAGGAGAAGCCACTGTTGCCAGGACAAACGCCTGAAACTGCCAAGGTTAATGGTGACTTTTTGACTTCCCTGCCACAATCCCCCTTGCCTCCCGGCTCCCCAGCTCCATTGCTCTCATTCTAAGGCACATCCTTCCTTATCCTCTTCCCGTCTCTTGTCCTAGACGCTGTAAAAGGGAGCCCAGACCTCGTCTCGTCACTAACCTCAATCCTCTCCTGTCTTGTTCTTGTCAACCTTTCTGTGTTTGGTCTCTGTTGGTCTCTCTGTACCTACCTCTTTGTGTCTCTCTCCGTTTGTCACTCTTTGTGGTTGTGTGTCTCTGTCTGTGTTGTGTGTCTCTCCAGGAGGCCGAGTTAGCTGCCCGAATCCTCCTGGACCAGGGACAGGTAACTGTGGGACAGTGCCAGGGTGGGAGGGTGTGCTCTTCTCTCCCCCAGTATTGAGAGGGTCCCAGTCTGGCTCTTTGCACTTTTTCCCATTCCCCACCTTCCTCTTCTCTTCCCTTCTCCCTCTCTTTAGAGTTCCTTAATCTGCAGGCTGTCGTTCTTTCCTGCCCTCCAACCTTTTCCTAAAAACCCATTGGTCCTGTTTTTAACCAATCAGTCATGTCTTCTTTTGGCCTTTCCCCCTTTTGAGAACCTTCAGTGGTGTTCTCCCTGATGGTGACCTTCTTCTTACAGACTCACTCTGTGGAGACACCTTATGGCTCTGTCACCTTTACCGTGTATGGCACCCCCAAACCCAAACGCCCAGCGATCTTCACCTACCATGATGTAGGACTCAACTGTAAGACATTCATTTCTTCTCCTTCTTGCTGGAAAGAGGCAGGGGAGGGAAACCCCCAGCGTGTCTGGGGGCGGTCCTCAGGATGATTAGGCAGGGAGCCCAGTGATATGCCAGAGAGGATTCTCCTCCTGTGTAGCTGGCATCAAAGCAAGAGGAGAGACTGGCAACGAGGATGCGTTTTCCTTCTGATTTTGTTGTTGCGGGGAATGTGGATTCTTTCTAGATAAATCTTGCTTCCAGCCACTGTTTCAATTCGGGGATATGCAAGAAATCACCCAGAACTTCGTGCGGGTTCATGTGGATGCCCCTGGAATGGAAGAAGGGGCTCCTGTGTTCCCTTTGGGGTAAGACTTAGTTCCTTACCCCTTTGCAAAAACAGGTGTGTGGGGTGCTGGTGAACAGGAGTGCACTGCACTAGAGAGGACGAAAGTGAAGGAGGCAGAGTGAGCTCTGGCAGAGGATGGGGAGGCATATGGGGCAGACTGGTAACGTCAACATTTCTTTCCTTTTTAGGTACCAGTACCCGTCTCTGGACCAGCTTGCAGACATGATTCCTTGCATCCTGCAGTACTTAAAGTGAGAGCCCCCTCAGAGTTCTTCAAACCAGTTTCCTTTTCTGCAGAAGGAAGCCCTTAGAATGTGATTTACCATGGTTCCTGGGCTAACTTTGGTCTCAATATATTCTTCTTCTTCCATGTTTTTTGCCTTGGTTGTTAGGGGGAAGGGCAGGGGGCTTGGAATATTGACTGGAACTATCAGAGCAGTCTCACTCCTGAGTGAGAGGAAGAATGAAAGGGTTTGTACTGGGCCCTGTCTAGGCTTGGGGGCAGCTTCTCTGATCTAGGAGTTAGGTAAGGAGAGGTTCAGATGATCTCATCCCCGAGGAACTAGATAGACCCGTCTTGGTCCCCACCTGTCTTCCTTAGTCACATGTGGTACACTGGGAGCCAGGTGTTAGTGGGGTTGGAAGAGCAGTCTCACAAGGGCCCTCCGGCCTGCAGAGAGGATGCTGAAGAGGAAGGGTGCTCACTCTCTCTCAGATTTGTTTATTTTTATTTTATGTGTATGAGTGTTTGCCTACATGTATGTATGAGTACCCACATGTCTGGTGCTCACAGGGGCCAGAAAAGGGCATTGGAATTCCCGGAACTTGAGTTATAGATTCTTGTGAGCCACCATGTAGGTACTGAAAATCCAGTTTGGGTTCTGTGCAAGTGTAGTAAGTGCTCTTGACTGCTGAGCCATCTTGCCAGCCCGATTCCTGGGTTCCTTCTTGGCTTAGCATTTCCTGGACACCCTGGCTCTCAGTGACTCTGGTTCACTTCCTTGCCTGTCTTCTCCATTCTTTCTGTTTATTGATATCACACCTGTTCAGTATTTTGCTTTAAGGTCCATGGTTCCTGTTCCTCTGTGAAACCAGGGCTCAGAACAAGTTTGAACTCGTTTCTTAGAATTGAGAATGAATGAGATGTGTGTGTTTCTTTTCAAGACAATAGTTCTCCGAGAGGAAGCTGAGCATAGACTTCAGGGAGCTACACTAAGCACAGGAGTTCTTAGGGCTTTTCTTTTTACATCCCTTTGTTGTCCTTTTTGTGGCTGTGACCTCAGGGAGGATGGTGAGGAGTTTGAAGAGACCGGGCTGTGGCAAGTTTAGGCTGCCGGAGCCTATGACACGTACGTTTCTCTTTCACAGTTTCTCTACGATAATTGGAGTTGGTGTTGGAGCTGGAGCCTACATTCTGTCACGATATGCTGTAAGATGGGGCGTGGGCACCCCACAGTAGACAGATTCTTGTAGGCATGGTGCACATTCCTGAATTCCAGCATTTTGGAAGGAAATAGGGAGCAGGGGAGAGAGTAGGAGTGGCTGCCTCTGATCTTTCTGTCTTCCCTCAGTTGACCCACCCGGACACAGTCGAAGGTCTCGTTCTCATCAACATCGATCCCAATGCCAAGGGCTGGATGGATTGGGCAGCCCACAAGGTTTGGAGAGGCTTGCGATCTGGCATCTAGGGTGGGGCCACTACCAATGTAACTGAACAGGTTCAGACTTTCAAGGAGGGCGTAAGGGCGTAAGACGTTTCCCCACAACATCTTGAACTTGTTCGCCTGCCCTTGCAGCTGACCGGCCTTACCTCTTCCATTCCGGAGATGATCCTTGGGCATCTTTTCAGCCAGGTAAGTGGCCGTGGAAGGCAGAAGAAGTAGAAGTGACCAGCAGGGACTTGAATGCTTTGGGGTGACTTCCTTAGCTGGGATAGGATCTGGGGTGTGAAGATAATTTCAGTCATCGTCGACTTCCTTTTCTAACCCTGCTTTATCTCTTCTATGCTTCAGGAAGAGCTTTCTGGAAATTCTGAATTGATACAAAAGTATAGAAATATCATCACTCATGCACCTAACCTGGAGAACATTGAACTGTATTGGAACAGTTACAACAAGTGAGTGAGCTCTGTGCACATGGAGAGGAGAGGGCCACGTGCAGTGTGCAGGGCAGGCAGGGTTCCGTGTGCAGCGTGCAGGGCAGGCAGGGTTCCGCGTACAGGAACTCCTTCAGGACAGGAGTAAGGGGAGCTCTCATTTTATTCTATTCTTTACTATTCTATACTTTATTTTATGTGCATTAGTGTGAGGGTGTCAGATTCCCTCGAACTGAGTTATAGACAGGTGTGAGCTGCCATGTGGATACTGGGAATTTAATCTGGTTCCCCTGGAAGGGCAGCCAGTGCTCTTAGCCCCTGAGCCACCTTTCCAGCCCCATAACGCTCATTCCCTTAGGTGCCTCTGACCAGAGATCTGGGGCACAAATGATTATTGGTGGGGTGGGGTGCTTTTGGCATGTCCCTGCTATCTTCTGTGGTCTCCCCCTCCCCTTTCTAACTGCTGGGGGATCAAATCCGGTGCCTTGTAGTTGCTAAGCAGGTACCCTGCCAGCAGCTGCACCCCAGCCCCTGGTATTTACTTTTCATCACTAACAGTTGACTATAAAAAGGGAGAGAGCTCTTCCTGTGGAGGAGGTAGCTTATCTAGATAGACAACATTGCCTGTCAAAAACAACTTCTCTTTGAACCCTCTCCAGCCGCCGAGACCTGAACTTTGAGCGAGGTGGTGAGATGACCCTCAAGTAAGACTTTGGTAGATACCGCTTCGCCCTGTCCCTGAACTGTCCCTTGGTACCAGCACCCCTTAACCTTTGTAGAGAACTTAGCTGTCTCTAACTCCATTCTGTGTAGCAGGTTGCCTCCCTTTGGGCCTGCCCCTTTTGGTCCTCTTGCTGAGTCAGCAGGAGAAAGGAAGCTGGTCCCTCATTAGAGTCAGATGTTTCTCTAACTGCTCTTGTGGGAAGTGGTGTGTGAGGAAGTGCAGGGCTCACCTCCTTCTCCCTGGCCCTGTGCCTCCAGGTGCCCTGTGATGCTGGTGGTCGGAGACCAAGCGCCCCATGAAGATGCTGTGGTCAGTAGCGACTTTCAGGGTAGTGAGGGAATGTTGGGGTCAGAAGTGGATCTTGCCAAGGGGCAAACTCTGGGACAGGAGGAGCAACTTTAGGAATTTTTATTTCTGTTAAGACGCAATTGGAGCTGGGCGGTGGTGGCGCACACCTTCAATCCCAGCACTTGGGAGGCAGAAGCAGGCGGGTCTCTGTGAGTTTGAGGCCAGCCTGGTCTACAAAGTGAGTTCCAGGACAGTCAGAGCTACACACTGAAACCCTGAAAAAAAATTATTGACAAGGAAATGGAAAAGAACAGGGTCCCTTGGAGGGGAAGGGCTGTGGGGAGGGCAAGCTCATTCCTTCAGCCCCCTTCTCATTCCAGGTGGAATGTAACTCAAAACTGGACCCCACACAGACCTCCTTCCTCAAGGTCAGTAGTCCTCCTCCAAGCCTCACTTGTTGCCTGGCCCCCTGTCCAGATCCACACATACTCTAAATTCCAGAGTCTAAGCCTTGCGGGTTCATTATGGGTCAGCGGAGAACAGAACAAAGGGACTAATCAAGGGAGCTGGTAGGATAGGGCCCCTTTCCCTCTGTGTAGATCATCTCATGCATCCCTGTGTCCTTTCCTGAGCAGATGGCCGACTCAGGTGGCCAGCCGCAGCTGACTCAGGTGAGTGTCCTGCCAACCATGGGACGGGGAAGTGTCATTGATCTGTGCTTTGTCACTGGGCTTTCATGGTGTCTGTCCCTATCTCTCTGACTGTCCTCTTCCCGTGTAATATGCCCACAGCCAGGCAAGCTGACTGAGGCTTTCAAGTACTTCCTGCAAGGCATGGGCTACAGTGAGTACGGGGACAGAGGCTACTGTGAAGAAGAAGGGAAAGGGGGGGTCATGATGAGGGTGGGTCTGTTTGAGGCTGACTCTCGAACTCACCATCTCTCAAGTCAAGCTCACTGACTCTCTCGCTGATGGCTGGCTCATAATTCTGTTTCCACAGTGGCCTCGTCCTGCATGACTCGCCTATCTCGGTCTCGTACAGCTTCACTGACCAGTGCGGCCTCCATTGATGGCAGCCGGTCCCGTTCCCGCACCCTGTCACAGAGTAGCGAGTCTGGGACTCTGCCGTCTGCACCCCCAGGGCACACCATGGAAGTCTCCTGTTGAATGACCCTTATTGCCCTGGTGTGGAACCCAGCCCTCACCTCCCACAGCTCTACCGTGAGAGGTGTACTGGGGCATTGGGCCAGAGTATGCAGGGAAAATGGGCAGATCATGCAGGGAGACCACTTTGATCTTTAATTGCTACCCTAACCTTGACCTTTAACCTGTGATTTCCTCTAGCTCCTAGGAGAGATGTCCTAATATCTCTTAGAGATCCAGGCCCCTAAATTATCCCCTCTCCCATGTTGGTGTTGAGAAGTCTCATGTCTTCTCTCCCTGACCTAGGTGTCTGTAGGTGAGAAATCAGAAGCTGTTACAGCTGCCGTGGGACCTCCATCACTCCCTCTCTGTATCCCGTGTTTGCAAGGGTAGAGAGTTGGTGTGTGTGTGTGTATGTGTGTGTGTGTGTGTGAAGGGTGGGAGATGGGAACTCCCTTCCCCAAAGCTGGCAGTAGCTTTGCCTTGACTCTTCAGGCCTTTGAAGGCAATGGGCTTAAATGATTGTCTTTTGGGGGAGGCTTGCTGGTGTGTCAGTGGTTCTTAAAATGGGACAGAAATATCCAGCACGTTAAAAGGAAGTTAGAATGGGAAATGGTGGGCGTGAAGGACAGTGGATTGGAGCTGGGGCATCAGAGTGGGGCCTGGCCATTTGGCTGCACTAACTTCAGTAGCTATCAGTGCGCACCTAGGGGAGAGAGCTCAGGTCAGACTGGGGCTTGGCATCAGGGTGGGAAGGGCTGCTGCGGCTCCAACCATACTGTTATGTGTAGAGTGTGACCTCCTGTCTCCCACAACTTCTGCGGTGACAATAAACTATAGAGGAAACTGAGCACCATTAACCCTGATCTGCATCCCGCCCCTTTCCTGTGCAGTCTGAACTCTTCCCAGACTGCGAGCTGAGAAAAATGGTATTGCTCTTTCTATTAACAGTGTGTGTAAGCTCGGGAAAGAGAACTGGTGTAGATTTGAGAGGACTTGTTTATCATTTGTGGGTCCTTGAGGAAGACTAGGACTTCAGAGATGTCATCAATATCATGTTCTTTAAGAAAGCTGACTGAAGGGCTGGGAAGATGGCTCAATGGGTAGTAGCACTAGCTACTCTTTGGGGGGACCTGGGTTCAATTCCCAGCACCCATATGGCAGCTTGCCGCTAGCATACTTCTAGTTTCAGGGGATCCAATGCCCTCCTTCAGCCTTCAAGGGCACTAGGCATCTGGAAGTCTCAAGAAGGTCACAGCAAAATGGAAGGTCTCTTTGACACTGTCAGAATCCAGGGGATCTGGGAGTTAAACTATGCGGCTCACTACCTGACTAGGCTAGCCAATCAGTGGGCACCAGTGTCAATTGGGACCCACTGTTGGGAGAATTTTCTTTCTGAGCGTTTAGAACCAAGCAATGGAACTAGCCCCTTCTCAAGAGGTTCCAATGACAAACCAAAGTGCCCTCTGGGAAACCAGTTAAACTTAAGAGATTGTGGGTGACCTTAAGGCAGGCACACTGGAAGGTCTGCATCTTATATAGTGTTGATTCTCCATTGCTGTTCAGGTGGAACTCCCTCCTAATCTTCCCAGGCTGTATAACGTCACTCCTCTCTGAGTCCACGGCCTCATGAAATTAGTGCAGAAATGGGTGAGAGGAGTGGTTGGATTCTCAAGTGGGGGTCCAGTGACCCTGTGTCCTTCCTGTGTGATAACAAGCCTAGCTATGAAGATCCTTTGCAAACAGGCATGACGTGCTGGCTGTTTCATTTAGAGGGTTGTGCTAGACAACACCCAGACTCAAAGAATTAGGTGCAGAGCAATGGAGGGATACGCCCAAAGCCCCCCTCTGGCTGCCACATATGGATGTACATACATGAACACTTAGGACCACACCACACCACACACACACGTACACAAGTAAAAATGAGAACGCACTTTATAGAAGTGTCAGAAGGAACGATGTGGATAGAATATTATGGGGTTGTTAAAGTTTCTTTATGGAAACCTTAACTGTACCATTTCCTCAATAGCACTGAGTGGCAGACTGAGCCCCTCGGCATCAAGTGCCACACTCGGGCGTGGCAGGGAGACAGGCTTACGGCCTTCGTGTTGGTGTTTCTTTCCTTTTCTTTCTCGTGCTGGGGATTGAACCCAGGACCTTAGACATGCTAGGCAAGTGCCCTAGTCCTAACCCCATTTCGACGCAGGCCAGTGTTAGAAGAGGGTGTTAGTGGGTTATAGTTAGCTGTTGGGTCAGGCAACAAAGATTGCTGAAATGCCACACTGAAGCAAAACAGAGTATGGCTATAGCCACTGGGGGCAAAACTGAGGAGGTAACCAAGAACTAGGGTCTCCACCAGCCTTTGCTGGTGTAGCTGCTGTTGTGTATTATGGAAGGGAAGACAAACCTTTGCTTAGAATCTGCCTACAGAGTAATTTTCACAACTGGGAGCAAATTTCATTTAAGTGTATACGTATTTGAATACAACTATAGATGTTTCTTTCTGGAGGGACTGGGGGTGGGGAGGGCATTTGCTGTCCTAGAGTGACCCTTTTTTTTTTTTAAACCTTACATATTCTAGTTCACCCATGGAGACACAGTGCCCCCCTGTGGTCAGCAAATAACCTTACCTGGCCTGGGTTTCCGTGTCATTGTTCCTCATAGTTAACTCTGAGGCCGTCCTGAAATCAAGGCTTGCTAAGAACTCAGAGGCTCAGGGGTGCAGCACAATTTGACAGAAGCAGAGTCACAAACTCCCTGCTTACTCTCTCCTCTTTAGGATTAGGATTTCTGTTTGAATCTTGTTTTATTCCCAAGGAATGTGAGTGTACCGCAGACTTCAGGGGCAGGTAAGGTAAGAGACTACTCACTGAGAATGAGAAATCGGAAGAAAGGAGTGAAAAAGAGCCCTACAGTCTAAGTAAAAAACCTGGCGGGCAGTGGTGCTGTACACCTTTAATCCCAGCTCTCGAGAGACAGAGACAGATCTCTGAGTTCGAGTCCAGTCTGGTCTATAGAGTGAGTTCCAGGACAACCAGGGTTACATGGAGAAACCCTGTCTTGAAAAATCAATTAATCAAACAAAAAATAACACCCCACCCCCAAGTCTAGATTGTAGATATTTTTCAAGGAACAGTTGTGAGCTTCATAATGGCATTTTGGCCAGCCAATATATATGCCTGCATATATGATATATATATATCATATATATATGCACATTTGTATCTGCATATGTGATAATGGTCCCATAGACCCCCTTAAAGACACCATAGGTTTCTTGCTTTGTATAGTGAACTCTAATGTTTCACGATGACAAAAACAAGCAAATAGAAAAAATCGCCTAGTGTGTTTCTGAGAACACATCCCCATCTTTAAGAATATATGATTACACCAACAAAACAGTGACATTACAGTAGGCAGGGTAGAAGTAAAAACATGGTCATGCAGCCAGGGGGTGGTGGTGCACGCCTTTAATCCCAGCACTCGGGAGGCAGAGGCAGGTGGATCTCTGTGAGTTCAAGGCCAGCCTGGTCTATAAGAGTTAGTTCCAGGACAGCCAGGGCTGTTACACAGAGAAAGCTTGTCTCAAAGAACAAAAAAAAAAAAAAAAAAAAAATGGTCGGGGGAAATGGAGTGGGAGACATCACTTTTAAAAAAATAAATTTAGGAATAACTGGAAAAGACAAGTGATTTCTGACTTGAGGCTCGGGGTTGGTGAGGAAATATGGTGCCTGGAACAGTGCAGGTTATGTTTGCCAGCTCTCTCGGCCCCAGACTCTAATAATGAGTTAGTAGGAAATGTAGGACACACTTTGAACTCAACACACAACAAGGGTAAGTCACCAAAAATGCAAAGCAGAAATTTATTCTATAGCCAGGATTTTGTAAGCATCCCCACAGATTGTCCCTGAGGCATAATCCATTTTCCCTCTCCTTTGCCAGGGGCACTGGGCTACCCTCAGGTCACCAGGGAACAAGAAGGTTCCAAACACATCCTATCCCACTAAGTTCTGGCAGCTGTTCATTGTATCGAAGAACAACAGACTATTTTCTGTTGTGAGGGGACAAGATACTCCAGAACATCTTCAGGGAAGGATGAGAGGCACAGGCTACCCCAGCAGAATGAGCCTGGGGTTTCAGCGCATACCCCTCTATCTGTGGTACTGAGAACCAAACCCATGCCCTCATGCACACGGAAACTGATGCACACTGAGACTGATGCACACTGAGAGACTGATGCACAGTGAGACTGATGCACAGTGAGACTGATGCACACTGAGAGACTGATGCACAGTGACAGACTGATGCACACTGAGACTGATGCACAGTGACAGACTGATGCACAGTGAGACTGATGCACACTGAGAGACTCATGCACACTGAGACTGATGCACACTGAGACTGATGCACACTGAGAGACTGATGCACACTGAGAGACTGATGCACAGTGAGACTGATGCACACTGAGAGACTGATGCACACTGAGAGACTGATGCACACTGAGACTGATGCACAGTGAGAGACTGATGCACAGTGAGAGACTGATGCACACTGAGACTGATGCACACTGAGAGACTGATGCACACTGAGAGACTGATGCACACTGAGACTGATGCACAGTGAGAGACTGATGCACACTGAGACTGATGCACACTGAGACTGATGCACACTGAGAGACTGATGCACAGTGAGAGACTGATGCACAGTGAGAGACTGATGCACACTGAGACTGATGCACAGTGAGAGACTGATGGCCCCAGGGAATTCTCTGTGCTTTTCTTTCTCTTGCATTCTTCACAAGTTCTCTTCTTGTGATTGCTACACCAAACCAAACTAAGCCTTTCCCTTAGCCACAAAGCCGAGCAGAGGCAGGACATCTCCCAGAAAGTTTACTTCAGAAGACAGTGTGTTGGTAACAGAAATAGAAAGCTGGCTGTCTGCAGGAGGTCAGCTGGAAGAAGCTCATTCTTGAGTTCTCTTCTTAGGTATATAAAAAATACATGAGTGAGTGACCATGAGAAATGGGGAAGGTGATGGGTGTGAGCTAAAATTTCTAGAAAGAAGTTTACACATTTATCATTCTCCGAGGGTGATGGACTGACTGGCGAGAACTTAAATGATTGTGGAGAAGCTGCAGGTCTGGTGCTGAATGACACTGTATTTTTGCTGTCCTTTTTTTTTTGTATTTTTTTTTTAAATTTTATGTGCATTGGTGTTTTGCCATGGGTGTCTGGTCCCCTGGAACTGGAATTACAGACAGTTGTGAGCTGTCATGTGGGTGCTGGGAATTGAACCTGGGTCCTCTGGAATAGTAGTCGGTGCTCTTAACCACTGAGCCATCTCTCCATCCTTATTTTTGCTGTCTTTAGTCCCGTAGATAGCCATTCACACTTCGCCTTTGTGTCTGGCTTGACATCTTTCTGACCACCAGGTAAAATCTTTTGGGATGAATTAATAGATCACTTTCATTAACCCTGAAAACTAAGAATGTCATCAAACAGCATCCTCGGCCTGCGACGTTTTGCTTTATTACTTTGTCCCATTGCTGTAAAAACAAATGATGATGAATGCTGGGCACGGCTTTGCCCACCTTTAATCCCAGTGTTTAGAAGGCAGAGGTGGGTGGATCTTTTTGATTTGAGGCCAGCCTGGTCTACATAGTGAGTTCCAGGCTAGCAAAGGCTACACAGAGAGTCTCTGACTAAAGACTAACAAAAACTAATCTAAACCAAAACAACAAGAAACACCAAAAAACAAAAGTCCCCCAAACAAAAACAAACAAACAAAAAACAAATCACCTGACCCAAAGGAAAGCAACTACAAACCCCAAAGCTGTCATCATGGTGGAACATGGAATGTGGGGCGACCTCAATCTTCTCTGGGCCACAGCCACTCCTCTGTGTTCCACATCCTCACAGGAAGATGTGAAAATTGTCATGCAGGCATTCCTGATTACCCACCGGCCCAGATCATCTTTCCTCTTGTTTTGAAGTCTCTGCGCTTGCTCTAGCAGCTTCCGTTCGGGCCTTCTCAAGGCTGCAGCAGCTGCACACAGAGGTCTCCCTCCATTCCCATCATGGTTCTCGTGCTGGCTGTTTTCATTTGTGCTTTCTGAAAGCAGTCTGTCCTTCCGGTCCAGACGCTCTCCCTGGTGCTCTCCAGATGGAGTCACCCTCCAGCTTTATGTCTGCTCTTGACACAGTATTCTCAAACTAAACACACGTCTGGCCCTGGTTGGTAAGAATTTGGGGGAAAAAAGGAGGAAATAGATATGGGGAGGAAAGAAGTGGCTCTGGAGAGAAGGCCGAAGGGGAGTCTGGGATGGACGAGGACAGAGCGTGCACGACTCACCATGCCTCAAATGCTGACGCCATCAGTGATCCAGAAACACGGGAAGAGTCACGGCAGGCCAGGGTGCTTCTCCTTCACATTCCTTTCCTAGTTAGAGAGGTTTCTGTGATACGATAACTCTCTAGCTTTCAGCTTACCCTGCCAAAGTCCAGAGCAGGCAGCGCCTGGATGAGGAGCCTGACAGCATTTTGTCCCTGTGGCCTGACCGTCTCCCCGGAGTACTTCAGCCTTTTCTGGCCTCCGGCTTCTAGTTGGTTTTACTCAATAAGACATTAGCAAATCAGAGAAAGATAAGATTACGTTAGCACCTTCCTGGTTGGGTAGATCAAGGACACAGCTCTCAGGGCTGGTCCTTTCCAGTTTCTACAAAGAGCTCTGGGGTATTGCACTTCCCGGCTTTGTCTGAACCCTGCCCACACACACCTCCCTGAATATCCTCCCAGGTAGCTGTCCCGGTCACGCTGCTCTCTCTGAGCTGCTCTGTAATTCTAACACACAGGGTGAGCAGGCGTGTTTGGAAACGCAATACAGAGCTTTCTATGCAGTTATGACAGTGACTTTTGAGGCCCCACTGGCTAAGGGATCTAACTTTCCACCTTTTCTGAATGCCAGTTTTCCTAGGTTACTACAGGGATCATGCCACTGCTGGAGTTGTGCAAGAGAGGTGATGTGTGTACAAAGAGCAACACAGCACCCGTCACACCGCAGGTGTTCCCTGCCGAAGTCCGTGTCATTGGCACGTTCCAGGTTCTCCTGCATACCTTACTCCCCCCACTCCTGGGAGAATATCCCCCAACACACTCCTGTTTCTGCCCACGCATTGCTTCATCTCTGCTTGTGGAGATCAGATTTAGATTGCTTTCTGTTTCAGGAGGGGACTATGAGGGGAAGGAGACAAAGACCGAGACAAGAATGATTCAAGAGAGTTTGTTCATGCTAAGGCCGTTGGGCTATCACACTGAAAGTCACAAGAAGGGGCAAACTGGTGAGGGCAAGTGAGCTCCAGGGCACATCTTCCCTGCCTTATTCTTCACCAAGTGTGAGAATCAGGAGTACCTTCCAATTAGGCGAGGGCAGGGGAGCAGCTGCCCCACTCCCCCTCAATGTCGAGCTAACCGCAGTGGGTCAGGCAGGCAGAAGGAAAGCCACAGGGTGGTTCGCCTCAGAGTGAACCCTCAGTATTGACCTGGCGCCAGTGCCCCTCTGCAAACACTGGTGTTTAATCCTCAGCCTGTGGCAGCCAGAAAGAGAGAAGCTCAGAGGACAGCAATTGTGTCCCTGAGGCTATGCAAGACTCAATGTAAAAGCAGGGACTTGGCAATTCTCAACAGAATTCTCAACAAAAGAAGTTCGAATGGCCAAAGGACACTTAAGGTCATGTTCAACTTCCTTAGTGATCAGGGAAATGCAAATCAAAACAACTTTGAGATACCATCTTACACCTGTCAGAATGGCTAAAATCAAAACACCAATGATAGCCTATGCTGGAGAGGATGCGGAGTAAGGGGAACACTCATCCATTGCTGGTGGGAACGCAAACTTGTGCAACACTTTGGAAATCAGTGTGGTGGTTTCTCAGGAAATTGGGAATCAACCTACCTCAGGATCCAGCAATACCACTCTTGGGAATATACCCAAGAGATGCCCAATCATACTACAAAAGCATTTGTGCAACTATGTTCATAGCAGCATTATTTGTAATAACCAGAACCTGGAAACAACCTAGATGCCCCTCAATGGAAGAATGGATAAAGAAAGTGTGGAATATACACATTAGAGTACTACGCAGCGGTAAAAAACAATGACATCTTGAATTTTGCATGCAAATAGAAAACACTATCCTGAGTGAGATAACCCAGACCCAAAAAGATGATTATGGTATGTATTCACTCATTAGTGGACTCTAGCCGTAAACAAAGGACACTAAGCTTATAGCTCACAAGCCTAGAGAAGCCTAATAGCAAGGTGAACCCAAAGAACATACATAGATCCTCCTGGAAATTGGAAGCAAACAAGATTGCCAGGCAAAAGTTGGGAGCACGGGGGTGGCGGTGGGTGTGAGGTTGGGGGAAGGGGAGGGGGGAAGGAGAAGGGAAGGATTGGGGAGAGCTTGGGGGAGTGGGAGGGTGGAGATGGAGGAAAGGTGGATATTGGAGAAGGGAAGAAGATATCTACATTAAGGGAGCCATTTTAGGGTTAGCAAGACACTTGGCTCTAGAGTGGATCCCAGGAGACCACGGGGATGTCCCCAGCTAGGTCCTTGGGCAGCAGAGGAGAGGGTGCCTGAACTGCCCTTGCCCCACTATCACACTGATGATTATCTCGAATATCACCATAGAATCTTCATCAGGTGATGGATGGAGATAGAGACAGAGACCTACATCCACATCAGAGCAATGGACTGAGCTCCCAAGGTCCAGTTGAAGAGCAGAAGGAGGGAGAAGATGAGCAAGGAAGTCAGGACCACGAGGGGTTGGTCCACCCACTGAGACAGTGTGCCTGATCTAATGGGAGCTCACCAAAACCAGCTGGACCGGGACTGAACGAGCATGTGATCAAACCGGACTCTCTGAAGGTGGCTGCCTATGGGGGCGGACTGAGAAGCCGTCCATAATGACACTGGGACTTGTTTTTATTGCATGTATTGGCTTTTTGGGATCCTAGTCTATTTGGATGCACACCTTCGTAGGCCGGGATGGAGGGGGAGGGCCTTGGACTTCCCACAGGGCAGGTTACCCAGCCCTCTCTTAAGGATGGAGGGTGAGGGAGGTGAATGGGAGGAGAGGAGGAGGTGTAAATTTTTGAATGGAAAAAAAAATGCAGGGACTTGGCAGGGCACTGGGAGTGGGGAGGCGGGTAGTGAAGGAAAAATATGTAGCCCGTTTTCTGCTTTTAAACACCCTTTCCCCTCTAAACGCTGTTCTGTTTCTCAGCTCCCATGGCGAAGGCAACAAAGGGCGGCTGAAGTTCTAGCAACCCTTCTGTGTCGGGGGGATGGCCTGTAACCACTAAAATGACTGTGGGTCTCAATTCCATACTCCCTTTTCCCCTCTCAGAGACATGGATTACAATGTGATTGGAGGGAAGGGGCAAAAGGACATTTTATTACACAGAACAGTAACTCTGGGGTGATGGTTTTGATACCAATTTTCCAGCTAAATGGGCACTCAAACAAAACATCCTTTCTAAGTCTTGAGCAAGAACAGGATCTCACGTATATAAAATCTGGGATAGTCCGTGCCTAGCAAATATGTCTGAGGGCCAAAGTCATTCAGGCGGTGTCCTCAGGAGAAGTCATCCTAGATAGGCCCACAAAGCAGCGAGGAATCTTTCAGGCCCACAAGGCAATAAGAGCCATGAAGGCAAAACCAGCAGCCACACAGCCACACTTGACCAGAGGGGCCTCAGGACAAGCCAGCTCCCGGGGCAAGATTTCTAGGAAGGTGACGTATAGGAAAGTGCCGGCTGCTACTCCCTCTAATACAGCCTGGGCTAATCCCTGCCCTGGTCCTGAGGCCGCTCCAGCCACGGTCAGCCCTAGGGCGAGGCCCACAGGAGACATGAGTGCCAACGACAGTATGCAGAACGTGGCCCACCGTGAGCCAGTGCCAATCTTCAGCAGCCGCAAGCCTACGCTGAACACCACAAGCCCCTTGTGCGCCAAAACAGCCACACAGAGCTGCACAGTCGCCGCCACTGTCGTCTGCAGGCCCACAGCCAGGCCTTCGAACACCGAGTGAAAGGACAGTGAGATCAGAAGGATGAGGGCGCGGAGGGGACCCTGTGAGGGTGAGGGCACCGGCGGGTGCTTGTGGAGTCCGAAGGCGTGAGTCCCTCCCCATTCCTCTTCCTGTTTTTTTGCTGTTGATCCTCCAGCATCCCCTTGGCAGTACTGCAATGCCAGCGACTCCAGAAGGAAGACAAAGAAAAAGCCCAGCGAGATGACGAGCTCTCCGTAGGGATACTCCACCTAGGGGCAGAAAGAGGGAAGGAGATGGAACACTTGATGGACATGGGGCCAGGAGAGAGAAGAGAAAGGGAAAATGTGGTAAAGAACAGAAGGGGGATGAGGCTGGGTAGGCACGCAGAAGTGGGAAACCTAGAGGGGCTGAGGGACAGTGTCACTTGAGTTAGAAATAAAGGAAAATATTGAGAAGTAACTAGACGGTCCAGGGTAGGAAGCGAAGCAAGAGCTTTTCCTGAGGGTCCACAAGCAAAGGGTTAGTTGGCGCCCTCTCGCTTTACACTTGAGCTGAGGGAAGAGATTCCTGGTTCCTCACATACCAGAGGGGCATGCAAAGTCCAGGGCTCACTGTCCAGACAGGCGCTAACAGTAGGTACGTACGTAACCGGAAGCAGCGTCACGAGAAGAGTTGCCTGTACTTCCTGTACTGTTCTAGGGAGACAGAAACAGAAATTAGACCGAGTCTAGGCAGTGCTAGTTCCTTCCCTTGGAAGCCCAAGCTGACCATCTTCCACCAGCTGCTGCTCCACCCACTGCGCTCCGCTGCTTTCCCGCTTTCTTCCCCAGCTTCTGGTTACTACTCTGGCCCCACAGCCTGGTCACCCGGTTTTCCTGCTACCCACCTGCATCACGAATTTCTGAATTTCTGATTCAATCCCCCCCAGGGCTTCAGCAGTCATATGCATCAACCCTGCTCCCAGAAAGACGCCGGCAGAGATGCAGCCCAGGAGGCTGAGAACTCTGTAGTGACGACCTAAAAGCAAAAGTTATTCTCCAGTTAGCAATGAGATAAATGGGAATGAATTAAGAGCAACAGACAGCACCCAAGGTCTTGGGGGACCGGAGAACCTGAGAAGGTGACAGGAAGGTCTGAGATAAGCCTTGGTGTAAGGGACAGAGATGGCGTGGGACTGTACCTGTAGCTGCATCCATCTGGAACCATTTGAAGTAGATGGGGGCAAGGCCACAGCCCAGTGTGAGAACCAGAAGGGCAAGCAGGCAGCCAATTTTCACTCCAAGCAGTACCTCCATCTTTGGGGTGCAGGATGAGCAGAGCAGAGGTCTCAGAATGACAAATGCAGCAGGTGAGGTGACCACAGTGGAGCGCTGCCTGGCGTGAGTTCCAGCAGACTGTGGATATTCTCTTTGTCCTGGACGGTCTGGGCGCTGCACAGCAGACAAGGGCTCAGCCCCAGCCACCAGCCCTCCTACTATCTGGAGGCCCCTCCCCTACCTCACGCCTTCCTGAGCTTCCAAACCAGAAACTCCAGACTCCCTGCCAGGTGTAGCTCAGTGGAATTTTCTCTTCAATGCTGTGACTAATCCAAGAGCTCTGGGAGCCTTAGTTCATGTCTGGGGTTGATCTAACCTCAAATGGGCCCAGCTAATGTGTGTGGGGCAAGCTGGCCCCGCCACAGTCAGGACACTTAATGTGAGCCTTCCGTACTCTGCCCTATCCCGAGTCTCACAGGTTCCTATGCTGATACTTGAACTGAACCCTTTCAGAGAGGATTTGGGGCCACTTGAGGGTAGAGGGGGTGGGGCTGAGCAGGGCTGCTTCTCTTCTGTGGGAATTAGCAAGTGAAGGGATTCCCCTTTCCTCTAATTCCAGAAAAATAGCTCCAGGCATGGAAATTTCCAGGGGGCTGTGGAGATTCCTGGTGTTACAATCGTGTAGCCCTGGCTAGCCCGGAACTACGTACACCAGGCTGGCCTGCCTCTGCTTCTCCAGTGCTGTGATTAGAGGCATGGGCCACCATGCCCACCTGTCACCGCGTCTCACTGCCATTTCTGTAGTGAAGCCCAGCAGTGACAGTGTTATCTGTTTTTTCTCTTACAAAAGCCTAAACGCTTCTCTTTCTCTAAAGTTTAAGGAAACCCACAAACTTCAAACACAAAGTGCAGGCAGGGCACCTTCTTTCTTTTGATCGAGATAAGCTGTGCCACATCCTTGCTGCTATTCCTATAATTACCAACTGTCAACCTTGTCATTGTTACCATACAGGACAGTTTACAAGCGTGGTGTGCAGAACCTCAGATTGCTCAATGGTCCACCAGCTGTCCACTGGTGCCAAGAAATCCAAGAACCTTGATTTTCATCAAAACCTGTGAAGTTACCAGTTTGCCCCCTCTCCGAGTGAGTGGCCTTGCACTCCGGGTGCTACCCTCCTGACTGGTTCGGAGGTTTGTTACCATTTCCTGCTGGGAACTGGGGTTGTTCTAGAAAGGAAACAGGAAAATGGAAACAAACTAAATAAACAGGAGCACTCTAAGTAGATCTAGACAAGGCTGGAGACGGGACCAGCCTCGAGGGAAACCTGAAACAAACTAAATAAACAGAAGCACTCTAAGTAGATGTAGACAAGGCTGGAGACGGGACCAGCCTCGAGGGAAACCTGAGGCCAACTCCACACAAGGTTACCTTGGCAGAGACAGGTAAAAGAAGTCAGCTTACTGCTAGTTCCCACTTCAGAGGCCCACGTAAGTAAACACCTTAAGCACCGGTTGGGACCTGCTGAGCCAGTTCTCACAGGGCCTGAGGTGTCTTTCCCCACAACCATAGCCATCTTTCAAGGAAGCAGTGGGATATCACTGACTAGGATATCAGCATTCTCTCCATCACTGACAGGCCAGGACAACTGACCCCCACATCTTTAAAAGTCATGACATCCACTTCTGTTCTTAACAAATTTATTATTAAAATTTCAAACAACAAGCACAGGGTACCAGCACTGTCTTCCTGGACACCAGGTAGCCTCAGCCTTGGCAGGTGTGATGGAAGGAAACACTTGTTACATCCGCATCCACATCCTTGTCAACTCTCCGTGGCCTCTTCAGCAGGGGACAGAGGAACCACAGGTAAAAGGTCTCCCCAGGAGCTGACGCGGGCACAGCGATACAAATCCCTGCGGCACAGGAAAGAGGCATTGACAGGGGCTGCAGGTTCTTGTTACTTTTCCCCAGCCGGTCGCATGGCCTGTACCTGCCATGCCGACGGGCTGTAACCACAGCGTGCTGCATGTGCCCGTCTGGACAACAGAGGTGACAGTGCACGTGGCGAGGCCGTTTAAGGACAGGCTGAGTGACACGGGGCCAGCGATGAGCCTCCTTTGGAGACCCCCTGGCAAGGATTACCATAGAGAATGTTTCCTCTTTTGGCTTCTTATTCTGAAAGGAGAATACAGGGGCTGTTTAGAGGGAACAGACCTTTCGCTCCTTTCCCCTTACGTGCCTGAAGTCCTTTCTCATAATCTAGAAATCACATAGAGCTCCAGATTATCCCAGGAATTCTCCAGCTCTTCCCACCCCTCAACCCCATCTATCCATCTATTAATTCATCTGTTTGCCCAGACTATTCTCCTCGTTATAATTCTGAGAATACATACCCAGCTGAAGGGGATAGGGTGATAAGCCTGGGAGAAGCTACAGGCCAGGGGCTTGGCGGCTGTCAGCTGAGGACAAGGGAGCTCATGGGGACACTGCAAATACACAAGAGACCCTCAGTGATGCTGGGACCGAGGAGGGGCTCATCCGGTAAAGGGCTTGTTGCACAACCTAATGGCTTGACTTTGATCCCCTAAATCCACAAAGCAGCAGAGAACAGTCACCTGAAGGCTGTCCTCTGACCTCCACAGGCACACTGTAGCATGCACACATGCACTACACAATGAAAAGGCCAGGAAGAAGGGGACACAGGAATAAGGGGTTGGGAAAGCTGTAGCAATCATGGGAAAGACAAATGAGAGGAGAGTGGCTGAGCATCACCCTCTCGAGTGACAGAACAGGAGGAAGTGGTACTTACTGGGGCAAAGACAAAGCCAGGTTGAAGATCCAAAGGGGACTTCTCTTTTTCCTGCAATCAAGGAAATACAGCCGACCCTGTGGGATCTATCGTCATAATCCAACCTCTGCAGGTGGAGAACTGAGGACCTCGTCAGAATAATTCTCATACTGACAAACCATGCTCACTGAGTTAAGCTGGCTACAGCTCTAAGGTGCAAACAACAGACTTGTCTTCACTACAGCAGAAAGGCAGGGACCTGGCACTGTATTCTCCCATCAGCAACCTTCACTCAAAAACCCCTCATTCTCCCACAGGTAAATTTAGGATGCTGGATTGGCTCACACGGTTTCACTGAGGTTCTGGGTCAGCAACACCTTCAATCAGGAGTCAGCAAAGTAGTTTTGGAAAGGAGCAAGGAGCGAGCAACACCTGTCTGAGGCACTGCAGTGTGAACGCTGTCACGGACATGAATATACACGGTTCCTCGGGCAGCGGGTGCCCTGCGTCACCACTATAAATGTGTGACAGTGACAGTGACTTACAACACAAAGGTGGAGAACTTGAGGACAAGGAACCTCACCTGCAGGACCAGGCTCCTGGCCTCCATGAGGAGACGGTGCCCAGCTTTCGTTCCGTTCTCCACCAACACCTGTTATAAACAGAGACAATGAGCAGGCACTCTGAATCCCAGAAACAAGTGCCGGTAGCTCTGTCAGGCAGGGAAGTGGGCACTGCGACCTAAGGAAGTGCACAGACCCATAAAAGAGGACACTAGGCGATAACAAGAAGACAAGGCACAGAACCACACCGCTTTAGAACCTGAGGGAAAGAACTCTAACTCACCAGAAAACGGCTTGTCTTACGCCACAAGTTCTGAACTACCTCCGTGCGATCAGCCTTGCTGGGCAGTTCACTGAGAGCGAAGGCTCCCACCACCACATCAAACTGGACCTGAGGACCAAGACACGGAACACAACAAATTCCTAACCTAAATCCCCCTGATCCCAAGATATCTCATTATGTAACCCATGTCAGACCTGAATTAATGGTAATCTTCCAGCCTTTGCTCCTGAGTCCTGAGATTATAGGTGTGCACCATGATGCCTAGGCTGAAACCACAGCCATCGAGAACAGCCTACTTGCCTTGGGTGACACAGGTAGAAACTGTCTGAAGAAGACACCGGGGATACAGGGCTTCCCTGACTCTGAACCACCTACGGGAGAAAGATGCGGCAGCTGAGGGGACATGAACTTCACAGCCAGAAGCCGACTCAGTTAGGAGACACGCCTTGGACGACAGCCCCGCCGGGAGGTGCAAGACTGTAAGGGAGTCTTAAAAATGTGGCCTGCTGACCCCGTCCAACCACCCAGAGCACCACAAAGGCCTCTAACACTGCTCTACTGTAATGGAAGGAGCTCAGATTATCTTATAATTTATATCTTTCTCCTCTACATCCCAATAAAACACTTTCCTAGCTCCTTCAACTTTTAGAAATCCCTAGATTAGAGCTTGGTCTTACCTTTTAGTAGCTTTTCAGCCAAACCCAACATGGCAGCTGAAGTGTCCACACACACATATTCACGGAGGCTCTGGCCCCAAGTGCTGTGAGCAGCCCTGAGATGAAGAAAAAACCACCAATTCCTCTGACACACGGTCACACTCACCTGCTCTCGATTCTACAGACAGGATTACAACAGATAAACTAACAGTGTTATTTTATTTATTAGTGCATTTACAACTTCCAAAATAAATGGCAGATGATTCAAACACTGACTTGTAGACAAAATATTTTGATCGGTATGCAAAATCTGCTCCTTACACTAAATTGCTTTTTCTTCTAACCCGAGTACGGGGCCTTTTCATGGGTCACTTCTTTGAATCTGACCCTAGCTCAAATACCTTCTTCTGCCTTGCTAATCTGAGAGCAGCAACACTCTAGATCTGACGGTCTTGCTCTCCAGTACCCCAGTTTGTTGATACCGAGGTGGGATAGAAAATCTGATTCCCTAGAATTGGGCCTGACTAAGAGGAAAGTTATTTACCAGGCAACCGAACCAG
This sequence comes from Ondatra zibethicus, assembly GCA_004026605.1. Lineage (NCBI taxonomy): Eukaryota > Metazoa > Chordata > Mammalia > Rodentia > Cricetidae > Ondatra > Ondatra zibethicus. The sequence goes on from PVIU01022336.1 coordinate 26,895, forward strand.
TGCCAGATCCAAAGTCCATCAATGTCTGTGGCTGGAACTCTGGAACTCGAGTCTGGATCTGAAGAAAACACACAACACCCAGAGAAAGGTAAGTTAGTACTAAGAACCCGAGTGACGATAGGGGAGCGTGACAGAAGGGAGAGACGAATGCATGGCCAGGAGTCAATAAAAAACTCTGAGACAGGAAACATCTCACTGATTCTAAACCTTTCTCAGGCCACAGAATCTTTTTCAAAGGATACATAGGATAAATGAACGTGCTCATAACATTCCAAGAACTCCTATCACAAAAGACTGATTTACAGATAATAGACCAATGATAAAAGGGGTCGGGTGGGAAGCCAAGACTTTCACCTCATGGAACGCCCTGAAAACCGCTGCAAAAGCACCGTCCAATCTTGCTGCCATGTATATCAGACTCAGTTCTTCATTATAGCTGAAAAAAGAAATCAGTCATTCCCACTAGGAAATAAACCCACCCCACGGTGACTTGAAAGCTTAGGAAGTGAAGAATTTGGAGAGGACTCCCCTAGGTTTCCTTTTCCAACACAGAACACTCCAGGGAGCTTTCTCAGACACAAGGTGACATCATCTCAGCTCTCCTCAAATTCAGCGTTTTTTCTCTGTACCCTCTGAACAAGTCTGTACCTGAGCTTCTGCCAATGGTAGGTAGTCCGGCGCAGGGCGTGCAGTACTGCCTCACGAAGTTTCTCCTCTGTCTGAGCTGAGTCTAGGTGAGAAGGGGGGCTGGAGGTGAGGGCCTGGAGAACCAGTCAGATCCAGTGTAGTACACTGCCTACCGAATCCTCCCCCTCCCACCTGAGAAAAGGCTCGCAGGTCAAGGGAGGCCAAACCCAGAGAACACCTCTGCCACTGTCCCAGAGTGTACGGAATAGTATCTTGCCTCTAATAGTACTTGAATCAACTTAATCTATCCAAGTTTTGCTTCATAGTAAACAGAAATCTGATAAAAATCTTAAGAGCTTTGCATTTATTTATTGTGTGTAATTAGTCAGTTCTCACTTCAACCATTTGGTAGAAGGTCTACACCTCTCTGCCCACACAATCAAAGTCTTAAGCTAGAATACGTGCATTTTATGGTCATTTCCCCTTCCCTTCACTTAGGAGTCAGACAGTTTCAATATTCCCGTAGAAAGAGGCTTGGAAATCTAAGTTCCGCGAGTGGTTGAGCTCTGTGCCATGTAGTAAAATTCTACAAATACCCACTGCAATGGTTTGGCTGAGAATGGCCCCCATCACCTCATGGATTTGAACACTTGGTCATCAGGGAATGACACTATTTGAAAGGATTAGGAGGAGTGGCCTCTTTGGAGAAAGTGTATCATTGGAGGTAGTTTGCATGCCAAGCCCAACTTTCTGTTGCCTGCAGATCAGATGCTGAAACTTCAGCTACTTCTCCAGCACCAAGTCCGCACGCTGCCATGCTCGTAACCATGCTGACAACAGACTAAATCTCTGAAACTGTAAGCAAGCCCCAGTTAAAAGGCTTTCTTTTAATAAGAGTTGCCCGTGGTCATGGTGTCTCTTCATAGCAATAGAACACTAAGACAGCTACTCTGAACCAGGTACTGTGGGAAATGCAGGGAATACAGGAAGAATAATGGGTAAACTTGCAATATGAAGTTCACAGTCTTGAAAATAATCTTAAATGTAATAATTTTCTACTCCTGAAGTGGGTTTCAGCCAGCCACCCACTAGCCTTTCTGGCCCAGTCTACTTTCTAGTAGGGTATCGGATAACAACTGCTGTTAACTTCAACATCAAATAAGAAACGGCAGCATTTATCTGAGATTTAAATGATTCCTTGCTCCTAACTTCCCTCTGACATTTCAATCTGGTTTACTTTTAATCTTAAATCCCACCTTGGTCTTCCAGGAATTTTTTCTCAAGGTCCACAGCTCGTCTTTGCAACTCCTCCGGCTCTACCGGCAAATGTCGGCTCCAGAGATAGTTGGTGAGCGCCTGCGCCTGCTTCTCTGTAGTGCGGACGGGTCTCTCTGTGGTCACAGATGGAAACTCTCGTCACTACGTGCTGGCCTCGTTTTGTTTCTTTGGTTTCCGCTCCCCGCAGTTTCTCACCAAGAAGCAGTAACTGCGCAGCGTTAGTCAGTGCTTGCGGCAGACGCACGTGAGGAAGACGCAGGATGCCGGGATGCTTACGATGGGGCTTCTTCCCCAGAAAATCGGAATTGTTGTCTACCTGGGACACACCGGGCACAAGGGCGGCGAATGCCTGCAGACCGCGAGAGAAACAGAAAGGTCGCAGGTGCTTGCTGCCGGAGGCATCGCCGAGGTCGTCCTCCTCCGAGAGATGCCAGCAGAGGAAGGATGCACTTACTCGGGACTGGGGTCCTCGAAGGCTCCGGCACGATCTGCAGCATGTCAATAGAAGCGTCACCTCCTTGGCGGTAGCCATGGCTCCAGAAACGGAAACGGAAGTGAACATGCCTGTGACTTCCCCCACCCCCGAAGCAGCTAAGAGCATCTTCCGTGGACCTTCGACCCGGACGGTATCAACTAGTGAGAAGAGTATTTGCCAGCAGCCAATAAGCGATCTCTATGTACGGAAACCGTACGTGGGAAGGGGTTAGTCTCCAGAGGGGGCGTGGTCTCAGGCCTGCGCGGGCTTGGGGGCGGGGACCAGCGGGGCAGGGGCGTGTTTGCGGGCGGGGACCAGCGGGGCAGGG